>JAUZNJ010030507.1:0-14747 GCA_034780135.1 Jordanella pulchra
TATATATATAGTGCTTACATTATTTCCTTATTGCTCAAATTTGATGGAACTAATTGTTACATGCTAAAGCACCACATCTAGTTTGCAGATCCCCAGTCTATCCCTTCAAAATAAAATACACTGAAGTTAGAATAAAAAAAAGGAAAATAATATTGCATGCATTATGTTTTACATAATTCATTTGTGAAATTCACGCTCTGGAAACAACTACAGAAGAATTAAGTTTAGGTTGTTTAATGGCTCCGAGGTTTTCCTATTTCAATTATGTTTTCCCCATGCTAATAGACCTAAAAGCAGCTTTTTAGAAGTTGCCCTGAGGGTACGCACGCTGTGTTCAATGACATATCCCAGTTAAACCGAAAACTACACTCTCAATATTGTTTATGTTTCTTGCTCGCTCGCTGTTTCCCCACCAATAATTCCTAGCCAAGTGGAACCATCTCCCTTAGAATTTAGTGAAGGTGGAAGACAAGCTCTTAATCGCCTGTGTTATTGAATTATTGAATTAAAAGCTTAAGTACTCCGGGTGAGCATGTCAATTTTTCACAACTGAATGGTACAGTGCTCATTCCATTTTCATCTGAATAGATCATTTGTGTATGTAAAATGTAGAAGAATGGAGGTATTACACAGATCAGTTTCATTGTCTGTAATTCCTTTTTACTTTGAGTGTAATCATTCTGTGAGACAACTCATATTCATCCTGCAGCTCATGCTAGTCCTTAATCTGCATTCAGATTCCCTCGGCAACATTGCACTTTTTCTGTCAAGCAGCTGTGGTGTACAGTGCTGCATTAATTTAAAAAAAAGGGTTTGCTTCAAAGAACATTATGCATAATTATGGCAGAAGTTTAACCTGTTTTACATCCCTAAGTGATCCACTGGTAAACACGTAGTTGGAGGAATAAGTGTTGCGGCAAATGGTTCAGCCTCCTTTCTACTTGACATTCTGCTCACCTGTCTCCTTCCCCCATGTTCTGAAACCCTGGGACTGATACAGATAAAATGATGTGATGTTTCTGTCTGTATTTCAATGGGATGAGATGCTGTGACCCACGCAATCTCCCTCTCAAAGAGTATTTCAACTTATGCAGATGAGCTCATCAGAGCTGCCTGCTGAGATGAGACATCTAGGTCTGGAATTGTGTCAATACTAGCACCAAAACAAATGCAAATCAAAATCCAAATTAATGTGTTTTCCCCGAGGAGAAACTGAGTCGTACTTATAGTCGTCTCTCAGTGGATGACAGGATTCTGTTATCCAGAAAAAAAAACAAGGCGTTCTCAAACCGCTCACTGCACCAGGGTGACAAAAGTCGATGTCTCCAGATGGAGGAACTAAACCAAACTAAGTGAGGAGGAGCAGGAGGCTTCTGTGAGATTGTTTTACAGATGCAAAATGGAAAACATTCCAACATTCCCAGGATTATTTAGTTTAGGGATCCAGCTGTCCAAACAGACATCCATGTGTATGTTTAAATGTGGCACAAATACAAGCAGATGCAGTGCATATCTTCTTGGATTTTTGTAAATAATATTACCATGGCCGAAGCTGTGTTTATGTCCCTGCATGAATAAGTGGGAAGCCATATTTGAGAAGCAGGTTGTGTTTGGATAAAAATGAGCCGTCTAGGCTGCTCAAACGTGCCTACAGTCCTAGCCTGTCTGTCACACCTACCCTTATCTGCATTTGATTGAATGGTAAATAGTGCACAATGCATACAAACAGCAAATTTGCACCCGTGCAAATCTAATGAGATAGACTGCAAATGATAGACATTTCATCAACTCAGTAAGGATGCACTGCTTCAAAGCCCTCTGAAGAAGCTTTCTTTTTATTTACTGTAGCATTTTTTTTTTTTAAACATACTTGTCATAACCTTTAATCCGCTTCTCGTTCAGTCATTTTTGCTGCCAAGATGACCTACTTTCCCCCGCGGGGATCATTAAATTTTAATTTTATCTAATCAAAGAATTCATTGAAACAGTCCTTACTTGTAACTTGTAGTTTGAGCTGAAGCTGGATCTGTCTGTCACCATTTGTCAGACACATCTATATTTAAGCAAATCTAGTAGACAATTACTGACGGTTGTCGTGACGACAGTGATTTTGAAAATAGCACAAATGTATCCATTGATGTGATGCATAGTTTTTTAGAAAAAGCTCAAAGCAGAGGGGGTCAACACATCTTCCACAGGGTGCTCTAATCCACAGTACCTTTTTTTGTCTGAAAATAAAAGCTCTAAATAGCTATAAAAAAATATGGATAATTATCTCCAGGAGTTGGTCAGAATCCTGCAAGATATATTTCGTACACAGTTTATAGGTATGGTTATTCATTGATTTTTTTCCAGATGTAATGATGTTGTCAAATCCATTTATTTATGTTTTTTTAGTTTATGATACATACACTTGAACAAATATGATGTATTAAAAAACAGTTGCTTAAGTATCTTTCAAATGTAGAAAGGAAAACAAGCTGAAATCAGATGATAATGTATTTAGATTTCAAGCCTGCGCTCCATTGCTGACCAGACATATTCTTCCCAGTGTTTAGAAATTTTCCAAACTTTAAAATTCCTTTATTTTGTCAGCAAGAAAAAGGCATACCACTCCTTATTTAGCCAGTCTTCTAGCAGTGTGCAGCAAGGACTAGGGAAGGGAGGAACAGTGCATTGCTATTTTGCTCTACAGTGCTAATAAAACCTTTGATCAATCAGACACTCTCTTATTGTGGTCTCTCATAAAAAGAGTTTATAACAATGAGAATGCTATGATATTTTGCAGGTTTAAAAAAACAAAATATTCGAACACCTTTTTTATGTTAATATTGATAATCGGCCCGGTCCAGCTGTACTCTCTGTAATGAATGGGTAAAGAAACATTTAAAATACATAAATCCATTGCTTTCACATAAAACACGACAGCTTCAAGAATTGTGCCAGTCAAAAATAACTACCTTCCATGTGCACAGTGTATACAAATTTAATAAAGTACACAACGAGTACAGTAGCCCACATTAAGCACAGCTTATTTCCACATAAACTGCAGAGGACAACAATAAAATTACAAATACATTCTTAAAAAAAAGGTTTGATTTTTTTCATTGGAACTTTAAATGGTTTTTATGAAAAGGGACATTCCCTGTTGCACCACCATTAACAGTTCATAAGACACTTCACTTTTTTGAATGTAACGTCACTTGATATGTATTTCGGCTTCTTTGTGATATTCAAAGTAATGGTCCTTATACACTAAATGGGGACAGAAAGCTTCACTGTACAAAAGCAGACAGGACTTGTAGCATAACAGTAGCAGTTTGTTCAATTGCCTCACAAAATCGGAGCTGGAAATGTGTAAAATACAGACATCTAAATTGACATGTACAGTACACCATGAAAACATCTGATGTCAGGTAATCACTGAACCCCACCACCCCAAAATCCAACCCCAAACGTTCACACCAGTCAAGGACACATATTTCACCTAAACACAACAAGTCACAAAGTAAAATTCTAAAAAAAATAAACAAACAGAACATAAAACATAGAAAGCAGATGGTTTTTGGTTATACAATGCGCTTGAATACCTCTGTGGGTCAAAATAAATCAACTCCCGGTCATCAATCTGCGATATTACCATCATCATCGCACCCCTGACAGGTGAGAGAGAGCTCCAGAGTGCCGACACCTCACCTATTAGTTGCCAGAGTCCCTCTGGTCGGGAGCACAATCCGACCCCCCGCACTCCTGACTGATGACAGAGCTGTGAATGAGACAGCTTGACAGGGACTTAGGCCTGAGCTCACAGGTCAGATAGGAGGGCTCCTCCAGCTCGGTGTGCAGTGGGGAGCACTGGCCATCTGGAGGGCCATAGGCACTGCTGTCTGAGCCCACATCCCTCTCTTCTTTAGGCTCTCGGAGGGCCAAGTCCGGGGGAACACCGCTCTTGGTGGGGCTGCTGGAAGCAGATGGACTCTCTTGGAGCGGTGGGCTTAGCGCACGCTGCGATTTTAAGTAAGGTTTAACATTGGCCACAAGGATTGTACTGTCCCGCTGTTCTTTTCCGAACGTGGTGAGGGTTTTTCTGCTGTTGCAGCTGATGGTGCCATAAATCTCTGTCTCTACCATGGCATCCATTCCCACAGGGATGAAAAGGTTGGTGCGATTATCTGCGCTGTCTGCTTGGCTTCCTACCCGTAACTTTGGCATCCAGCATCTGTCAGAGTGTCCCAGTGCACGACATTCATCGGTGCAGTGGACTGATTTGTCTTGCTCTGCAAAAACAGTTAAATATTTGTTATTGGAGCCTGCTGTGGTAAGTATAAACAACCCAAAGGAAAATTCAGATGACATTTTGAAGGATGAGCAGCAATTCTAGGACACAGTAAACAAACACATATTCAAGCTTTATACTTAAACTTCAACTAACAGCATTTCTGTTGTCATTTTTTATTGCATATGTCAGAATCATTAAAACATATCGTTCAGCCTAAAGTAACAGCCACATTTTTCTGGGTTACTTTTAATTAATATATATATATATATATATATATATATTAAACAGTGTAACCCTGCTCTAATAATAGGACAAATATTTATTCAAAATAATTATACTTTTTGCTTTTATAACAACTATACAAAACAGTGATTTGTGGTACTTGTAACAAATTTTCCCCAAGTTACTGTGAACAACATATGTAGGTGTCCTGGAAAATATCTAAAATATTTTTCCAAAATAATATATCTACAGAACCTCTATAGGGGTGCAGAAAAAAATACAATTATTTTAATTAAAAAGTATGTACATAATTGTTTAATTATGATGCCGTTGTCAACACAAAATGCTTCCGCACCAATAGGAATAGGAGGTTGAAGTCACATAAGATGGAGCTCAGGCATTGTGAGATCTTAGTAGCTCTGTGATAGAACTGAGAAATGGTTTCTTTCTCAGATTAAAGCCAAAAATACCAAAAAGGAAACAAAATTAGGGGGACTATTTGCCAAGGTTTTGAGCAATGGGCTCAGAAGCCACCCAGAGGTTGCCACTTTTCTGTACAGGTAAGTTAGATGTTTGCTAATGCTAACCAAAAGGTTAACATTAGGATTAGCGGACTGGCAGGTAAACAGTTCAAAATGAGATCGGGCGAGCACAAATGCGCCACTTACTGGAAATAAACTTTCTAAATGATCCCAACTATTTCGTGGGAATGCACCAATCCATCCTACAGAGACAACGCTTGATTAACCTTTTGCATTTCTAAATCAAATGTACTAATGGTCATTATGACCAAACACTTCAATTTCAGTTTAAGCAGACCAGAGCTATATCTCCAAAAAATGAAGGTTTCCCATTGTTTGCATTTGCAAACTTTAATCTAGCTTCCATTTTGCTTTTGGATAAATTACTTTGAAGAATGTAAATATTGAAATATTCAATCAATGAATGAATATTTTCTTGCACGTCTAATTAACCTATGGCAGGCCACAAGGGGGACAAAAAGTAGCTAAACACCCTGGTTGGGACACAGGAGGGAGTTGTGTGGCTAAAAAAGTTTGGTATATAAGGTTTTGTTTGATTTAAAGTCAGATAGTGAGGAAGGAATAGGATATCTGTCTTTTTTACAGTGTATGTAAATGTTTTTCTTTCATCTGTCTAAGTCGTGTACTGTTATTTATAGTCTTTAACTCCAGGCTCTAAATAGGTTTGTTGTTCATATTCTATACTTCTAAAGACTGAGAAACAATTGGACCTTTAGGTTGCTGTTCTGAACCTCTGAAAAACAAGTTAAAAAACATCTATATCTGACTAATGTTACTCGGCAAGCAGGCCAAACCTTGTATAGCTTTTTTCTTGTAATCTAAGTCTATTTCTGTGTGTACAGCTTAAAAAATGAAACAAAAATTCAAAGTATTTCTTTAGAACAAACAAATCTGCTTTTAATCTTAACAACTGTATCCATAAAGACAGAGAGATCTGTTCAGGTAGATTTTTAAAATTTCAAATGTTTAAAGAATAATTGGAACTACTCGTTATTTTGGTAATTACAGAGAAGCAGGTTATGAACCTAAAGTTAATTTGTATGTCACAAAAAAATGTATAAGAAGCAATGAATAATTTAAGAGCACAAGGAAATTTGAGCTAGAGGTGGTGCAAGGAGATATATTCTTGGGACTTTTTTTTAATTCACCAGTACAAATTGAATAGGAACATGGTATGTAATGCAGCACTTTAAGCATACTATTTTAGTTTTATCAGCCTTTAACCAAAATGGCCCTAAAGCAAACTTTTATTGATAGACATTAAGTATTAGAGAAACTGGTATTCGACAAAATTATTATTCATTCAGGTTATCCTATCAAAAAACAAACAACAAAAACAAGACCTTAAATTTAGTTGTTTTTTTGGTTGTTTTACCTGTAAACTTGTAAATACCTATAACTACATTACAACATGTCACAAACTGAAATATAAGTCCTTTACCCAAACAGAGTAAGCATGACAGTGTTTATATTTCAGCTTCCATCTCTGCAGAAACATTCGTTTAGCTAGCATGACAGACACTCTTAAAAGCAACAGATAGAGAAGATAAAGTTTGATACAATCGCAATACTAATGTGACAAAAATAAAATGTAATTTCTTTCTGCTTTTACAAACTAAGACTGCTTAGTATTGAAAGTTTTAATGAGGAGGTCTTAGGTTTTGGCAAACGCATGTTTCTTAATGACCTTAATTATAACAGGGAAACTGATTTAGACACCCCTAGTAAAATGTATATGTACTTATGAGTAAGTTGTGTTCTAAAAGTTTAAAAATGTAAGTTTCTTTTTTATTTCAACAAGCACACATAAAAAACAACAACAAAAAAACGTAATTAGATTTAGATTTCTATTATCCAGCAGCACTCCTACTCCATCAGCGAGTTGCTCTTTTGTGCCTTCATTAGGATGTTTATTGAGGATGAAGAGTAAACAGCTTTTTCCACTCATCTTTTGAGTGCTTATGACCACACAGACACAGGTCATTTCATACATGTCACTACAAAGCCAGAAAATACCTAATCAGGCTCCTAGAATCAGTCCAATCACTTTTCTCCGTTTTCTACAGTCTTTTTGTCAATAAGCCTTGACAATTCCAATAAACTTTTCTATATGTATTTCTTGCTGTTTGAGCTAAAATAAACATTCCATATGTTTTATTAAAGGGAAAATACTTTTCCATGCATTTTCTGTATGAGCTTTAAGGGGCTGAAGTTGCAGTGGGGTGGAAGTGGAGCCAGACCCAGCTGACATTTGGCAAGAGAAAGAGTAGCCCACATCCTGGGCACGTTGCCACATTGACTAAAAACAGTATCCCATCAAAATATGATGAACAAAAATGATTTATGCAAATAGATAATTTTATTTTGCCTTCAGAATTTTCCTAATTTCTCAAAAGTGCAGTAGTGCATAATCAGAACATCTCCTGGATTTTTTTTTCTAAATAATTTCCATCATAATGGACTGCTTTTATAAAGAATAAAGAATGTCATGTAAATTAATTATCTTCTATGGACCTCAGTCTCTGTCAGCAAAATACAAAAAATACATTTTAAACCAAAAATACCACAAAGAGAAAAAAATTATGTGTAACCAAAATTTGCAGAAATAATAAAAAAGGGGTGTAATTAAATATATAAGGGGACAGCAGTCACTGATGATGATGATGATGATGATGATGAATTTCTAAAAGCACGACAAATGTCAAGGGATCAGGGCTATCTGTCGAAAGCAGAATCAGACGTGTTTTTTTACAGTTGGACTTGGGTAAAGGTTTCATTCTTATTCTTGTATTACAGCAACCTAACTTTTCTCACAAATTCTGATCTGCTTTTTACATGTTTAGACTGTAATTTTACAGATTTAGTCCCGGTAATAATCTAAACTCTTTGGGTTGGAAGGTGTTGTTGATACAATATTTATTCCTCTCCACAGATTCTCTATCATATTCAAGCTGGGATTTTGACTGAGTCAATGGAAAACTTCAATATCAGTTCCAAGTTAGAAGAAATGTGTTGATAAACCTTAAAGATACCTTTTAACTGCCAGGGTCATTAATGATTCTGAGCTTAAATCTATATCCTTCTCCTTACTGAGCTTACAAGAGAGAGGAGAGACATTCGGCAAAGTTCAGTGAGGCCAGGACTTGAACCTGCGTCCTTGGTGTCCTTGAAACAGATTTTCTAAGCATCAAGTTCATGTAATTATCACTACCAATTTCCATTTTTTTAAAATCAATACTGCATAAGATGAATCATGAATGTGTATGGATATGACACATGCCAATTAGTAGAGTTTATCTCCTCTGGGTTTTTCACCAGAGGCATCTCGATTTCAATGTTGTGGATTTGCAACGTGTGCCCAAACAGGTACCAATGGATGCTACATGCTTTACCTACTAGTTTGCCTATATTTTGAAAAAGTCTGGATTGTATATTACTACCCATATGATCATTTTCTCCAAATATCAGATTTTTCCTGCAACTACAACTTAATTTGAGCCTGAGAGGGTTAATGAGTATGCGGGCAAGATAAACTTTGGGGCCTTGTCAAGCCTTGTGTAACACAGTTCCAGCTACTTAAAATGCTTTGATTATTACTTTACTGTGTTTTCGAAATGTTTAGGGCAAACATTTTTATTGTCTTGTTTTAAAATTTATGTAGATCAACAAACATCGGCCTTACTTCAATGTCATGTTCTCTTGTCTTTTATATTATGAAAAATGAATAACATTGGGCCTCCATGTCGTATTTATAACTTATGAGATCACTGATTATGTATTAAAGTAAATGTAAAACTTCAATATAAAATTAATTATGTTAGATTAGAGTTAAAAAAAATTATGATGTAAAGAACTAAAGGTATCTTTTAGCTGGTATATGGTATGAGCCCACACACCGTCTCTGTGTGCTAATTTTCAGTCAGACTGCAATGCATGCATGTACGTCCATGACAATATCTGCCACTCAGGGTTTAGCCCCACCCTGCACATGAATTACCACAGAGCAGGCAACTTGGAAAGAAGCTAAATGGCAGAGAGCGTTTCCAGTAGATCATAACATTCACCTGAAGACAATCAACTGCCAAAATTAAGTTGTCTTTTTAACAGCATTATAAAGTTATTAGTTACTTATTTAGTAGACAACCACTTCCTTTGAGAGATGATGCTGTTTTGCTGTATATTTATCCTTTGCAAATATGTGCATATGAGGCAACAAGTGAGGTGTCAGTGTAGGGTTTCAGCTGGTGTGGAGGAGTAGACAATATATCGTTTGTCACACATCTTGTTGTGGTCTACAAACACTGCTCAACACCCTACCTAGTGGTAAAGGTTTGCTTGCTGCTACTTTAAATAATTCTTCACTGATAACGAAAACATTAATTGTAGCACTGGTGATGAGGTTAATAGGTATCTTTTATTAATATGTTTTTTTTTTCCTTTGGTTGCTTTTGTTTTACTTTATGTTATTTTAAAAAGTATATTTACTGAAATTGAGGAATACGTATTACTTTAAAGTTTAAAGTCATACCTCAAGTAAAAGCCAGGGTATAATTTACACTTAAGAATAAGTAAAATGAGAAAACTTTCATCCTATTGACATACTGTATTTGTAATCCACATGGTGAATAATTAACCAATGATTTGATTAGCTATGCTGCAAATAACACTTGATAAAAAACCCCCTAATGTTTAACTGTAAAATGCATAGAAAATGTTGGGATTCTTACCTCTTCATGTAAATTTCCTACCACAACTAATCATACGTGTGTAATAAAGCAGATGGAAAAAAACAAATATGAAAAGCCAATTTTCATGGTGTTATAATGCAAAGGGTGATTTTTTTCCCTCTTTCTTCCTGAGACCATTTTGGTCAGCTATCAAAATAAATTCAACAATAAAGCGCTACAGCGTGTTTGGGCATGAAGCAATATGGAAAAAAATTGTTATGAGTTCACAGAAAATAATAATTTTCATTCATTTGTTACACATAAAAATGAAGCAGTAATTTCATCCTCCTCTCGTTCTGTCTACAGATGTAGGTTCACTCTAAAGCCCCTTTAACAGTTGCAACCTTACCCCAGTAATTTACTTGGTCAGATTTATGTGTGAATAAAGCCAGAACTGATTTACTGGGTAATACTGACCCAGCAGTTTACAGGGGCAAGACCTGGTATTATATCTGCTAATTTACCAGGTCAGCTCTAATGTGAATAAACCTGTTACATTACTGGGCAGGTACCATGGTATAAGGACACATTTGCTGTTGTTATCCACTGTCAAATGGGTTGGTAACATTTTATCAAGCAAGCTGGTAATTTCAGAATTTCATTTAAACTGTAAATAACAGAACTGCACTTTGAAAATACAGGTATGGTCACGAACTTGGTTATAGTTGACAAGATAACTGTTGCTCTAATATTAATGGGGCTGTACGGTGGCGCAGCTGGTAGAGCTGTTGCCTTGCAGCAAGAAGGTCCTGGGTTCAATTCCCAGTCCGGCGTCCGGGGTCTTTGCATGTTCTCCCTGTGCATGTGTGGGTTCTCTCCGGGTTCTACAGCTTCCTCCCACAGTCCAAAAACATGACTGTTAGGTCAACTGGTCTACCTAAATTCTCCCTAGGTGTGAGTGTGTGTGTGTGTGCATGGTTGTTTGTCCTGTGTGTCTCTATGTTGCTTCAAAACATCAGAAGATTTTTGAAGAATCTTCAAAAAGAAAATGTATGTGTTTTTCACAACAAACACATACATTTTAATGGATATTACTAAATTTGTAAAATTTTGTACGTATTTTTGTCTAGTTTATTTCCTAATAAATATGACTAATATATTACAGGGCTGAATAATTTGGGTTTTTAAGTCAAATCATTATGACGAACAAAAAACAGTACATTTTTAAAATTCCTACATATTGCGATCAGTAAATCATTTTCTCCAGACAAGTTTAATATAAACACCTACGATAGCTCAATTGTGGTTTAATGCCACTTTGATCACCGTTTTGTCTTGCTCACATTATCAAAGTCCCTCAAGCAAATGTCTGACTAAATGAGGCACTCGATTTAATTTTGAAACACGGCTCTTGTGAAGATGAGCCTTGAACAAGAGAAAGCTTCTCATGATGGGTGAAATAAGTGAGAGTATACTCCGGTTAAAGGCATTGATACTTTTTTATGATACAGGCCTCCACAAGTTTGATGAAAGACACACAAAATCAAGAGAACAACATGGATGCAAGAACATTTGAGAGCTGTGGAAATGAGCACCATTATATCACCCTTACAATGCAAGCTGTTTTCAAAGTACATGCCACAAGTATCACACACTGTGGCTCAAGTGTATCAACACCTACACAAACTCACCCACACAAAGCCACAGGGTAGGATAAAACTGTTAATTATGCTACAATGGATGAAGCTAAATAGTGTTTTTAATCTAGCATCAGGGCACTTAATGATTTAAATGTTGGTGGTAAGGATAATTCATTTTTTCTTTGCTCTACTTATATTTCTTTAGAAGGTTTTTTTTTCAAGGAGAATATATTTTTGGTTACGTTAAGCTATCTAAAATATTTTTTCTTTATTTTTCCTCGAATCTTTGATGTCCTAATGTCTTTGTCGAAGGACTAAAGCTTTTAAACTGTTCTAAAATGAGCGAACTCTCAACAACAGAATTTTGTTGTAAGAAATAAACTCTACAGAGCAGCACAGACATTGGTACAACCTCTATGGTTTTATGCAAAATAGCTATGATGTCCTTATTTATTTTTTATAAATTCTGATAAATCAACACTTTTTTGAAAGTTAAACATTAATGTCATTGATTCTTACCTAAACCAAAGGAAAGAAGTATAAAAAATATCTTTAAAATGGTCATAGGCAATTATCATTTTTCAAATAAAACTATATAATAAAATTAATGTTTGAAAAGTTATTGATACATTGCTGTTATCGTCAATTGAAATTTTGCCCATTTATTTTTATCCATTTATCCTGTTTCCGACAATGTTATAAACTATACATTGACATCTGTTTATCCTATTAAAATTATGCAAAATACTGTTTGAAAATTAACTATGCAATTACAGTTTAAGCATGCTTATCTCACATGAACAATATTGCAAAACACAGAGTACCAGTCTAAGAATATTCACATGATCAGTAACACATAGTACTTTTCTAAATTGCACTCCTTATCCCCATTGTGGGTCCATTGTCTCTGATTTATGTTAGTCAGACCCAGACTACTAGTCAGAGGGCTGTGCAAATGTGTTAATCATTTTTCTAAAAACCCTGACTTTATTCCATTTTTGTTTTGGTTTTGTTTTCTTCTTCCAAATAGTCTTATTTTATTACTCTTTACAATAATATTCTCCATGTTGCATTGGCTTTGGCAGCTTTCTGTCTCTCTGTGTAATGCAATATTCTCTTCTGTCATAGAATTGTTTGTGTGGAGTGCACCTATGCAGAAAGAAGATTAGCACTATTCATTAAAATAATTTGCAAAGTAGCAGGCCAATTTTCACAAAATTTATCTTACACACCACTGACTAAAAAAGTTTAAATAAGCTGTTAAAGAATCGTAGTAAAACATAGCATTAACATGCTGTTAGCTTGGCACCTCAGCAATGTGCTTTGCACGAAAAGATTGCCAGCGGGAGCAAAACATGACACTTCCAATAAAAGCAGTTTTAACTTTAGAAAGAGATACCACGGCCTTTGAACGGCATCTTGAACCTCACAAGCAAAAACTTGATTTACAACAAAAACAAATGGCAATGACTTTATTTACTTTAATGTGGTAACTTTATTGATGGGGATGTGATCTGGACAAATGGCTGATTATGACTTGAATCAAAAAGTTAAATATTACATTACCTAAAATATAATATTTGCATGAAGAATATCTAAGACTTCAACTATTTTTAAACAGAAGTGTTGATGTCATTGCAGTCAATAAAGAAAGACAAAAAGTTAATAAAAAGTGCTACAACACAAGAGTTGTCATAGGATTAAACTGTGGTTTCAAAATGAAGACTAGCAATATACTGATACTGATCATCTTCCACCTATCTGGGACCAAGTGATAGAGGCAACAGCCTCAGAAGTGACACCCATAATTCCTTTTTCCCTAAACACCTCCTCCAGCCTAAAGGCATTCCAGGGCCTGCTGAGTTACATATTTCCTTTTGATCACATGCTCTATTCTCCCCTCACTTGTAGGACCATAAGACACTTGAACTCTTCCACCTAAGGGAGGGGCTCTCCCTTAGGTGGCCTGCAGAGGACGTGGAGCTTGTCCAATGTTCAACAGCCAGAACAAAAATCAAACTGCCCATCGTAAAGCTGAGGTTCAACAGGTAGTCAGACTCTCCTCTCAAACACCCTCACATGGGCCGTCCAGAAGGGTCTGAGAAGTTTGATGCCCTATAAATGGAACACGGCCTCCACTTCCCCTTCACAAGAAGGGGAACTACAAACCTGGCACTCAGAGCAGATCTTATCTATCCCTCAAGCCTTGTCACCGTCAAGTTTTTTTACCTTTTCATTAACTAGCATGGGTGATAAACAAGTTTATTACCGAAATATCCACTCTTTGCTTCCGAACAGGGAAGGTGTGACAGCCATGTTAAAGGGAACCTCATAGTACTTCTTCCTCCATCTGGCAATGTCCTCAGTCAAGGTCAGCAGTTCCCCTCTCTGTAAAGTGTAAAGCACTGCTTTCCCTTCCGGAGGTTTGCAAGAATCACTTTTAGATTGACTAATGGTCTTTCTCCATAGTTTGTTTCTGAAATCTTCCCAGACATAATTTTTGCAACCACCTGGGCAGTGGCACGCTTGTTCTCACGGTAACTGTTTGCTGGCTCAGGAGCCCAATAAGACTACTAGGCTCGTCAGGACTCTCTCTTCAGCTGGACAAACTTCCCTGCAGCTGCTGCCCAACACTGGTGTCAACCACAGAAATGAGAAGCATCACAGACCTTGTAGCCACAGCCCACAGGCATCCAGATCGACAACATAAACAGAAAACATGGTCATTTAGACTCTATGTCCTCAGCCTCCCTCAGAATCCCAGAGAACCTCTACTAGATGTGGGAGTTTTAAACATTCCTGACCAAGGGCTCTGCCCAGCAGAAGTCCACTACTTGCTTGGGCATGCCGAGTTTGTCCAGATTACTCCTCTAGCGGTTTATCCAACTTGTGGTAATCGGTAGACAGCCTGCCTATTACCTGAGTTTCTGAGACAATGCACTCTGGCAGAATATGTATTTGAAAGCAATGCTTGTTTTTTGATAATGAAAAGCCAAAATAGTCACACACTGTCTATTCAAAAAAATGTACACTGAAAATATGATTGTGATTAATCAAAACCATCATTTCAATATAGACATACTTAGCTATGACAAGGAATGAAAAAAAAATTGAACAAGAAGAACATCATAGATTCATATGTGCCATGGTGAATTACTTTTCCTTTTTTTATTGTTTGGAAAGTGCAAACCAGCATTCTTTAAGCATAAGAATCCAGAAAAGAGCCGGGTATGCTGAATTAATTTCTTGCTACCTTTCTGCAGAGGAACTTGCAGAGGATGTTAATGCAAAGGGATGCATACGCTCTAAAGGTAAAGTAACAAGAGACTGAGGAGTACTTGAAGTCTGTAGTTGTATGCATCGCTGCATAAGCAGAAGTAATGGGAGGGCTGCATTT
>JAUZNJ010030508.1:0-14746 GCA_034780135.1 Jordanella pulchra
AGATAGATAGATAGATAGATAGATAGATAGATAGATAGATAGATAGATAGATAGATAGATAGATAGATAGATTTGTATGGGCTTTGCAACTACCAACACTGGTTTCACAGTGAAACCAATTATTTTGACTCCTATATTGAGCTTGTGAATTACTATTCTGATTATTCATTTCCACCAGCAGTTCTTTTTCAGTCTATTCTGATGAAGTCTTGATGCAATACACAGAACAGAACAGTTTGTTTGATAAATGGTTAATAGCTTAAGGTCCTTTCACACTCCATCCCAATTATGCATGAAACTACTAATTGTGAATAAATAATCTTAGTCTTTTAATTCACAGCACATTCATATGTTGTGACTTTTTTTTATCACACCCATACAAATTACCCAGGGTGAACATTAAGATGGGAATTTTTGTGTATTTCATGCAACTAAATAGCTCTTTTTTATTATTTCAAATTCTAACCTAATTATCCAAGTGTTTGCTTATATTGTTTCTTTTTATATAAAACATCATGATAGCTCTCTAAATAAAAACTGTTGTATAAGACAATGATATTTGTTGATCTTCAGTGATGCTTGCTAAGACTGTCCACCTTTCATTTCTAAAGCGAAACAAATATCTTAAAGTGTTACCAAAATACACACTGTGGGGTAGATATAAAACACATTACATGGTAACACTTTATATTTCTATTCCATTTTTTAATCTAAAATATTTGAATACATTTTTGTGTACAAAAGATTTTAACATTTATCCAAACACGAAATTATTTTTGTATCAACTGTTTGCAAAGCAAAGGGTTCCTACAAAGAGTAAAGGGTTTATCTTTTGTGTTTAAAAAGGAGTAAAAGTGTCCATTAACAATGAGTAATCATAAACAGGAGCACAACAGTAGAGGTGGCTGCTGATTGAATTTTTATCAGTCAACATGTCAAATGATGCCTCAGTGCTGTTTATCTTGTGAGACTTGACAACAGCCTACAGCGTGAAATGTCAACTGACATAATCAATGGCAATCTATGCTTGAAAATTTCTCATTATTTCTGTTTTTCGTTCTCATTATAAAAATGGTTGTTTCCATACACTCTTCTAATCTTGTGTGATTATCAATTCTTTAGGTACTTACACACCAAAATGTGAAGCATATGTACTACAAATGAACTAAGATGAGGAAAAAAAATACTGGGTTGGGATGTTATAGTTTTTTGAGCTGTGTATGCAGTGATATATGTCAAAAGTGTTCTCCCTAGAACTGCTTTAGTTTTCCAGTGGTGTCTGAAACCTTCTGAGGTGTTGTCTTTTAGCAGTTTTGTTTAACAGATAACTTCAGTACTATCTATTCAACACACCTTCTTTAAAATCTATTCCAACAATAACAAATGCCTTTCATTTGTGGTATAACAAAGGCATCTCAGAAACAGAAGTTGCTTCTGTATTTCTTTCCAGTTTTGTATTATCTTTGAAGAAAAAAATGTTTTTACCTCTGTGTCATTCAGGTAAGATAGTCAATTTAAAGACATAGAAAATGACCTGCTGTGCCTCAACATCGGCCATTTCAAAGCCCTTTGCATATATTTTTGAAATAGATGCTATTGAAGCAGTTTCTTTTATGAGTAATTTAGTTTTAAAATCTCACTTTCAAAAATTTTCCTCTGAAACTTATTTTTATGCTCTTAATTTCAAGGACCCCCAAATTATATAAAAAAACATTTATAGAAATCTATTATTTATTATTTAGCTTTTCATGATCTAGTGTAATTATTTTGACTGTATAATATTTCAAGTTAAGATATGATTTTTGAGGGGATTTTCTTATTATTTCTTACCTTGCTGTATCTCTATCAATCCAAACATCATAGACAATTTGATTTATTTGGTAACTGAATTTATGAAGTGAGAGTTAAATACAGCTTCCTCCTAATGTATTTCTGTCTATTATACTGTGTGTCCATTAAAATTCCAAAGTGAATTGAAAGGGCTCAAGCAAACTTGAATAACTACATCTTTACATCTCAAACAGACAGCCAATCAAAGATTTTTCAAATATTATTATACATAATAGGAACCACTGATGCATTACAACTGTAATGTTTCATGCATTAAAGCATTCCCAAAACACAGAAACTGTTAGAAATGTCCTACCCAAGCATAGGAGAAAATGGAATAAATATCCTACTGCTTTCACCTTCTTTTGTACCAAACTTTGCATTTAATTTGAAAATTAATGTTAAAAAACGGATTCAAGTTACTGAAGATCCAGTTTGATATTTCCACTCAGTGATGATTTAGAGTCTTGCCATCTGCTAGTGTTTGTCCACTCTGTTTTCCCAAGTTTAAAGTAAGCGCTGCATGTGTTCCAGGAAGTTTTAGAGCTGCTTATGCCTCTTATGCTGACCAATTTTACAGAGATGCTGAAGCCATTTTTTTAATAGGTCTTTACAGCTGTCCAAACTGTGAAAAGTTCAGATCAAAGGCATGATAACGCATGTCTGTGACTGACACGCAAGCTGCCCAAGGATAAACCCCCCAGAACTCTCTTTGGGGGTATTGTCAAGAAGCGAATTGCAGATTTGAAGCTTTACAATCCAGACAGGTCAGAATTGGCTATCAAAGCAACCTATGTGTTTTTAACAACTGATACAGGCTGATCAACTCGATGCCAGGCTGCACAGATGCAGTAGTTCATGCAATAGATCCAGAAGTACCAAAAGCAGCTTATACTATGTGATCAGGCTTTTAAGTGGGCCGGGATTTGTGATTTCCTTTTTTTTTTTTTTGAATAATTTTTTCTTTCATAATTTCCCCTTTGCATAAGTTAAAAACATTAAGAAATGAAAACATGTCCCCTACAATTACACCCTCCTACAAAGAAGTAAAGGACAAATTAGTTAGGAAGAAAAGAAAAGCTAATAAAACGACCATGTCTGACTTGCATCAGCATGGTAATTCTATCCAAACTTCTTTTTTCACTACAGCATGTAGCTGGGACAGTTTATCACACTGAAGGTTTATCTAAGTGTGCGGGAGAAGCGTTATGCTGCAGGGAGAGATTGCCTTTACTTGCAAGGCTCCACCAGAGCAAAACAATGCGCTGCATGATAAAAAATTGCTTCATAACGCTCATATTGTGTGTCTGGCATCATTATGAGGCACAATAGCCTCTGGAGGGCCTGGCTTTTATTGGCGTGCTTCTTGCAGCAGCAAAGTCTCATCCATTAAACAAATCAGGGGGTTATGTATTAGATTAGCTGTACAGCGGGCGCTGGGGAATGGCGAGAACAACACATGAAACCGCTGTCTTATTCCTTCTCATAATCCTTGGAATAAAACACCTAATTGACAGCATTAGTTTGACACTGTCAGAGGGTAGCTCTTAAAGTGTAATGCATAATGAAAATGCAGTATTGCTAAATTGCATTTTTGGTATTAAAAATGATAAATGGCAGCCATTTGGGGGATATTTAGAGTGAAGCCTCTTCTCATAGCACACTGCCAGATATAATTTTTCCATATTTCTTAATATATTTGTGGTGTCAGTGATATTAAAAGCTCGTTTCTTCTAAGGAATATTTAATAAAGCTTCAGTGTGATATGAAGCCAATGTCAAACAGAGCGACAGGAAGCAAGTTGGAGGTAGGTGAAATAGCCCACCTCTGTGATCGCCACCCACTGGGATACTGGCTGCTGCCGTGACCTGCGCGGGAAGATCCGGACTGCCCCCCACTGGTAAGGGGTCAATACTGCAACAAAAGTTTAAAAAGTGCAGCTCACAGTTCACTGCACTATTCATATTGCAGCCAACAGCAGAACATTTTGACTTTGTTCAAAGTGAAAACTTATTCTGACCGCAACCTGTTTTATGAACAGATTGATTACTTGCTCTTGCAGGAATTTCTGATAGCAACTGAAAAACAGCAATGCAAGAGGAACAGGGGAGAAGGGGGAAGAGTTCTATAACTTAAATTTAAAATAACCAGTGATCTACAGGGAGGAGGGACCTAAGACCGCTAGGAGTAAGAAATGTTTATTCCATTATATGATTATTGTTGAGACCACATGGCATAAAAAGGAAAATTACAAGGGTGGTACTCTGCCTCCTTCATTCTTTTTCAAACCACCTTAATTTGAAACGAATAATAATATCAACCTTTGAGCCTTTGTAAGAACTCTGGGCTTTGTTTAAGCTGAAACACCTGCTGATGATCTTAAACATTTGACTGTATAAACGTCATCTATATGATTAAATTGGAATGATGCAATTTTGTATAAGTTGATTTTTTTTTTGTTAAAGTTCCTTTAGACATTTCGTTTTAATCTAAGCAATAAAACCCATCTGAATTTAAAAGTATGGTTCTAAGTTTTTATTTTTCTATTAATCAATTCAAAAGCTGGATTCAAAACCTTGCATTTGTTGTTGACTGAATCTGTAAGATTTGAACTTTTAGGGATTATATTTCAACTGTTCTTTTCCCAGTGTAGAATGATGGTGAACCCTACTGATCATTAGAAAAAAAAGAAACGGATGCAGAAGTTAAAATTTATTGCAGATTTTTTCAAACCCACACATGATGAAAAAAAAAAAAATAGAAACTAAGGTATTTACTCACCAAAATTTGGTTAATTGTTGCAACTCATAACATGATTTTTATAGCCAAACGTTTGGAAAATTTTTTGCTGTTTTCATGATGACCGTCCTCATCAGAAATGGCAGTCCTTCTTATTAAGGTACAGCTTCCTGCTCCAGATTTGTTTTTTTGTTTTTGTTTTTTTTAGCAAAGTTCACCAATTTTTATCAGGGTTCAGGTTAAGGTGATTCCATGGCTATTCATAAACTCTCCCAGATATTAAAGAAAATGCACTAAAAACATCATGATTGATACAGGAAAAAACAAGGCCCAAACTAAGCATAAAATGGAATCTATAAAGAGATAAATGTCTGTGTCCTGAGAGAAGTAAGTGTAAACGCATTATAAACAGAGAGGATGTGGTCCAAGCCATCTTCAAGCTTAGGAAATACTTAAACTTGCCCATCTAAACAGGCGAGACAAAGATTACAAAGATTACACATTTTCATCAAACTTCAGAGCAGAATGTTCAGAAGACTCATGGCAAGTTTACCATGTAAATCTAAAGAAACAGTATCAATTATTAAGCATAGTGGGTGAACCATCATACTGAGGGGCTATTTTACCATCTCCAAATTCTGGACAAACCTCAGATTACCACCGAGCGAGAAATCAATGAATATGTAATGTTTGTGTAATTTTACCACAATACAGATTAAAGAACAAACACACAAACAATTTGAAAGTCTGGTCTCAGTTAACATCCTTTTTTCAAATTGTTTAAGAGTTCTGTGTTTTGCAATCATGCAAAAAACATGTACACAATTTGTGCATTGTTCTCATTTCAAACACTCTCAAGCAACAGCTCAGTTTAACTGATATTACAATAGGTGATCTAATAATGGTAGCAGCATTTTGTGAGTCCTTAGCCTTAAAACTGTTTCAGGTCTTGTTAGGCTCATCTTAGTCATTTATTATTTTTTTTCTGCAGTGTGTGGACATGTTTGTGCACAGGTCATACAAACGTGGAGTGAAAACTGAAAGGTTGGGGCAGTCACAAATCACCCCAGATGTGTGGGCATATATTAACACCAGGAGGCATTTAACCTGCTCCAAAAGAGCAAAAAGTAAGCTCCAGCTGGTGAAACCAATAACCTTTTGTCCCATTGATTTGCTTACTCTTAGTTGTCTCTCAGTCAGGACAAAGTCACAACTTTTAATATGGAACAGAAAGCACAGTAAGCACAAATATATATTTAAACTTAGTATTAAACTTTAATAAACTCTTTTAGGAGGAGAGGTCCTCTTACAACCTAAAGCAAAGTGAGGTTAGTCTCAGGGCTGAGTTATAAGCCTATAATCTTCGAATTAGTCAACAATGCTTGTCTGGCCAGGGAGAGAAGCCTAATTAACCTTGAGTTTCTTTTTTACTATCTATTTTGCTTTGAATCATACTCTAAGCTGTTTCTTTATTTACAGGTGAAGCTGTAAACGATTCCCTCCATCCACCTTTGAAGTGTGTATCCACCATAAATTGTTAACTCATTTTAAGAGTTATCTAAATTACTCCTTTCCTGGTCCATTGTGGTTGCACTAGTCTAGGTGTTTCAAACACTTTGAAATGAACAATCTTGTCTTTTTCCTCCTTTGACTCTAAACAAAATTTAGCTGAAACCCCTTCCATTAAGCTGACAAGAGACTAATAAACTCTTGAGATCTTTTAAAGTTAGACCCTTCATCTCTTTAGCTCAGTGAGGTTCATAGTAGGGTGACAGTGTCTGGTGTATTAAATGTTTCCCTGGCTACACTTACCTGCTCAAATGCAGACTCAGCAAAACTTACATAAAAGATACTTCAGCTGTCTGGATTAGGTGTAGTTTAGGTGCATCTCCAAGCAGGGCCCCCAACCCATGAAGACTTTAGACAACCCTGTTTTAGATCATTTTAGGTAATAATGTTAGCTCATTTTGACATTTCTTATAATGAAATGATTAATTTGAGTGTTTATCCTCATTGAATCATAATCTTGGTGAATCTAGAGTGTTTTTTAAATATTAAATGATAATGTTCAGTGCATAAGAAATGCATAACCTTTCAGATTGTTAGAGTGAGACTGATTGATTTACAGCCTTCAACATATTATCATAGTCACTGCCTTTGACTATAACTCAATGTGACAGTGTTGCTTAGAATTAAGTAATATTTGAAAATTGAGTTTTGAAAATGTTGTGGTCATAATTAATCAACTGCAATAATCAGCTATAAATAAGAAACAAATAAATAAAAAATAAACCCTTTTTGAGAGAGCTTTACATAAATAAACCAAGGCTGTGAATTAAATATGTTCTAGTTCTATATCCTTTAATTTTCTTCTAGTTTTATACACTCTAATTTTACTGTTCCACAAGTACCAAAGCCCCGACAGCCAATCAACACTTCTAAAATGAAACTATATGTTATCGGGTCCTGATAAGATCTAAGCGCAAGGAAGCCACCAGTAAGTAGTAGTCAGCTCTATTTTAGTTATTATACCAATAAATCCTTCAAGCAGAATTTATCTCTGCTGTGTTCAGGGTGACAGGTGCAACACTGCCGATGCACGAATTCAAGGGGGTCTCGGGCGTCTTGTGCCAACCAATCGGACAGCGCATCAGGATGAAGTGTGCGGTGATCGTCGGGCACCTGTGCCAATCAGGGCGCGAGTGGGAGGAGTTCAGGGGACTTGGAGGTGTGTCTGGAGATTGTGAGTCTGCAGCTGCATAGTGTCTATGTCGAGAGAAATGACATGAGTACAGTGCTTTACGCATTTTTTATGCCAAGCTTTTGTTTTTCAGAGCGCATGAGAAGCTGATTTAGCCACAAATTGTTGTTCTAGCGTCCGTCACAAATTCAGCCAGAAGGCGCAAAATAGACGACGCAAAGAACAGTTGGACAAACTGTAAACTTGTTCAGAAGCAGCCACAAAGTGCCCACAAACTCGCAGCCGGAGGAGCCGTCAAAAACGCATAGCGACTCATCCTTTCTTGCTGTGAATGAGGGATACTCCGCTGGACATGTGAAATTAATAGGAGATACCAGTCAAGCACAACAATGAAGACAACGTCTGCCCTGTGTTGCTTCGGCTTTCTCTTGACTAGCCTCTTGTTTGGGGTCGCCTCTCCACAATCAGGTGAGTAAAAGCCAGGCGCTTCCTCCCATTCCCGGCGTGTCTGTATTGGTAAGTGCACGCTGAGTGCAGCAACGAGTTTGCTTGTTTTCCTTTTAATCAGTTCAGTTAGTTCCTTGTTACGCATTAAACATGATGTATTCATGTTGTCTGAAACAGCAGCCACTTCGTTCTCACTGCTCCGCTGAAGCGCATGTGTCAGTCTGAGCAGATGGCAGATTTTAGCTGTGAGCTACTTGTGATGAACCCAATTGAGTGACTTGCTGTTCTTCTTTTACAATGACAAGCTGTTGGAATTGGGACATTTGATGTCCGTAACACGTGTCCTTTTTACGCAGAGCGAATGCAGCAATCGAGAAAGTTGCTACTGTTCCTGTGGATAAGTAGGCTGTCAAATGCGCAACTGTCACCAAAGTTGTCTCGATACTCTGCTGTGTTCGTCCCTTACAGAATCATGTGTCCTTGACAGTAAGCTGCAGTGAAGTGTCTTTGTTTTGTTTGTTTGTTTTCAATAATTAGAGTAATGTTTTCAGGGCAGCAGGTTGCAGTTTTATTGGCTCCGCAATCCTTGTCAAACAAAGGAAAACCGCAACTTACTCCTGCATTGATTGACTGTTTTTCAAGGTTTAGATGTGGGACTCTTTAAATCGCCTACCCCTATGTGATTTTTAAACGACAATAAACTACTAAACAGATGTCGTAATATCTCATAATTCCTTCAGATTTTCTTTCCCTTTCGCTTCCCTAAGGCATGTTGTTGACAGCCAGTATTTCAGCGCACATGCAGGGCTTCCACTCTGACAGTGGAAGTACTGTTTGTACAGTGCAATGACGCTCCTTACGCACAGGGCGGCATAAGGTGCACCCGGTTGTGCCACTGATGGAGATGAAATGGGCTTAAAAATCATCATCATCACGCCTACTCATCGTTTGGACTCGATGTAAAAGGAAAAGACTGAGTTTGAACTGCAGTTTAAAAATTGTATTTGCTTCTCTGTGCTTCATATTTGTTCATTTAGTAAGAATTAATTTATGAATGAAATGATATTGATATTCTCCAAATATTTTGATAAATATTAAGCTTTCTAATGGTAAAAGAGGAAACCAAAAGAAAGTAATCTCAAACCTTTTGCAAAAAGATGTTTTTGGGCCTATATAGCTGTATTTAATGTGTGACATTGAGGAAGTCTAGAAGGATTATTTATGACAATGCTTGGTGAACGGTTGTTAGATCCTTGAATAAGAGACATTTTAAACAAAGTATGATTAAATATACTTGCTTTTTTCCAGAATGTTTTTTTTCTGCCCCTGTGCAACAAACAAGTGAGATTTACATATTAGAATGGGTTTTTTCTCATCCGTGTTCCAGGAGGATTAGAGGAGGGATTTTAGAGTAATTCACCTTCAATGTTTTTGGGGGGGGGGGGGGTGATAAACAAATACACAACAAAACTTTATACCATTCTCCTAGCAGAGTTTCAAATTGTGTTAATGTTGTCGCAAAAAAAAAAAATAAGAAAAGGCGACACAAATGAAAGCTGCAGACAAACGCAGGAAGAGCGGATTATACAAATATCAGCGCGAGAATTGGCATAAACGCGGATTAATTTCTGTCTGTTGTAAAAAAGGAGAAGGCAATTTCCCTTCATGTGCACCCGTGCGTAAGCTCGTGCACAGACCCGCGCGAACGAGTTCTGTTGGATGTATTGAACTTCACGCTCACGCGCCTGTCCGTTTTATGTTTTTTTGCTTTTCCCTCTTCAGGTTTCTTTTTAATGAAAACGTTTGTCTTTCTTAAATAGCAATAATGCAAAATTAATGTAAAAACCTGTTTCTTGTCTTCAAAGGGCCACCTTTTATGGACTTCTGTTTTTAATTAGTGCTATTCATACACACATTTTCATTTTCACAAATAACCTGGAGTTTTCAGCAAATATAGCACAAAATGTATGTGAGGCCCTAAACATTATTTCAGAGGATTTCTTGCCTCTTGCTTGAGATTTTCTCCTCGTGGAACAGCTAAACTATATGATGGTGTGTTTTAGTCGACAGTTTCAACAGTCCCTCTATGAATAAAATGCATTTTTGTGTGTTTTTTTCATTTTATTTTCTTTTTCAGTTTGATGTTTAATTTGTAGTTTCTATAAAAACTTGAAACAATAATGAAAACCCCTTACTCACCTCAGTTTTAAATAATTCAAAGACATTAAGGACATTCTAATTTATAAAACAAACACAACATGGTCTACCTTTTCTAATATAAAACAATTTGTTATCTCAAGCTAGTCACTTTATCTGATCAAAGGTGATGAATAGAGGCTGTCCAATTCTGTTGTGACAGTATTTTTTTTCCACCAGGCCAAACTATTTGCTTATGTAACATGAGATAAATGTCATTGCCTTCTTGTACCCCTTTATTACAGTTTGCAGCAACAGGTTGAGGAGGGGCAGTGCTGCATGACTTTATTCTTCATGACCTTCTTGCATAGCATTGGATGAATTTTTAGCCAGAGGAAGACGTTGGTGGCTTTGAAAGAGAAACGTATTAAAGCCTGAGTATTCCCTCATACCAGTAAATACTCTATATACTTTGTACACATATTTCAACCTGTCTCCCCTTAGTTCCAAAGCTCAGTTAAATGGAAAATAGAACTTGTATACTTACCCTCATGCAGATTCTCCTTGTTCCATACTGACCACTCAAAGCACTGTAGCCATACTTACCCAGTTGAAGTCACCAATGCATCAGTTTTATACGGCAACTTGGGCTCAGATATGCCTGCCTCTCATTCAGGACAAAGTCAGTCAGGACATGCCTGCCATCAGTTTCAGGTTTTCTAAATTGCTTTGTGGGTGTTTTTTTTTTTTTTTTTGTTTTTTTTCTTTTGCAGTTGCCTACCCCTTTTAAGTAATGGGGGTTGGTTTGATCATATGTGATCTGCATGTTTATGAAGGCACGCATGCAAAAAAGCTTGTGCCTTATCTTCTGCCTATTTTACAAATGCAATTTGATATGCATGGGGTATGAAGATCATCTTTGTAAGTGCAAAAAGTTTTAGTGGTTTTATACACACAATTGTTTTGAATATAAACCCATAGAGTGATGCATTTAAAGATCCTATATGCCTCTTTTATTAAGCCTTCCAACGTCATAAATAGGAACATACAGGATGATATATTGCCTTTTCCACTAGCGTGTATTCATTTATTATGTAGTATTAGTTTATTTTTCTTCCAACTCAGGGAAAAAATACACTGACCTTGACTGTGACCATTTCATGATGTCATGGTATTACACCACTTCTGGCAATTAAGCTCCTCTTTAAGAAGGCTGGACAAAGTCTGAGACCTTACACACTTTCAACAACTTATCTGAAGATAATAAAAGAACAGTTGCAGATTTGGTGATAAAAGAGCCACCTTATTGCAATACTGAGTAGAAATGATCCTCTTCTGCCCCACATCACTGCTCACTGATTGGAGAAGTGTAGTGTTGTTTACTGAGCAGGTGGGGCACGATAAAGGTAGATGTTTCATAAAAAGGGAATAAAGGGGTGGGTTAACATAGATTAAAACAACAAATTAAAGACTCTTGTCCTAGCAGATGGCAGTCTTCTTGAATTTCTTTGCTTCTCTTTTTCTACCACATGTTTTCCTACCACTTAATTTTCCATTGAAATTTATTGATAGCGCTTTGTAAACATCTAGTTTCTTTAGTAGAGCCTTCTGTGCCTTATTCAATTTTTTAAATTTCTGTGACTTTTGTAACTGACTACTAAAGAAATGTTAAATCAGCAGTTTTATCCATTCTTGTGTCGGCGAAATATACCACTTTTGTATTCCAAAGGTATTACCTTTTTAGTGTTGAAATATTTATGAATATTTTTTTAGATCAAATTGAAGAAAACAAGTAAACAATGGAAACAATCAACATTAATATCAGTAAAAAACATAGAATTTATCTCTAAATGTGATGAATCAAATATAATTTTTCCCAGGTTCACTTTTTTAACAGAGTTACTAAAATAATCATTACTAAAATAGCTTTAGTGTATGATTGTGATCCCATGCTGTTTTAAAGGTGTTCAATTTCTATCGTATGTGTACCAATGCTGCCCTTGTAAATATAGCCATTATGACTGAATTTAATCTTTCAGAAAGTAACCCTCCCTCCAAGGTCTGCTTGTATCTCAAACCAGCCCTTTTCCAGGGTTGTAGGTGACAGTAGAGGGTTCTGTGTCTGCATTGTGCTGAGTATACCCCATAGCTCCCTGTGCTGCTCACTCCTCTTCATCTGAGTGCAGCTATGCTTGGAAACTGCAAGAGCTCAGGAATACCCACAGCTGGCAATTTTAAACCATATGGTCTCATTCAGAAACTCTGTCCCTATGAATATTTATATAACCAGTAGAAAGGTGTTTGCAAGCCCTCTTGTGTGCGCCTGTGAGTATTGCTTTTTCAATACATGCAATCAAACCAATATAGATAAACTCCACCTTTCAATCTTTCTCACTAACAGCCTTCAGATGCATCCTTCATCTTACTTAAGAGGGGTGTGGACTCCCGATCTTACACTAGAACTATCATAGGGGTGCCAAATGGCACTTATTCCTTTAAATCCCAAGGTGGTGCCAAATGGCGGATGTGAACAACCCAGCTTGTCAATGATGGAGTTGCACTCTTCTCAACGGGGGTTAAAGAGAAGGACAGGAGTGCCAAAGTGCTATAAAGTGAAAACAACCACTCCTCAAAGAACCAGATAGTCTGAGCCATGTTGAGAGTAAATGTGTACATCTTTTTTTTGTTTGTTTTTTACATGAAAAATAATTTAAAATAGTTTCAGTTCCATCTGTTAGCTGGCTTCTCACAACATTTCTTTTCTGTTTTACTTTCTTCTATAATGTAATATTAATGCTTGGTACACTGCTCAACTCTATTTTGTCAGTTTTACTGGTATCAGTAATTAAAGATAAAACAGGAAAGAGATCCAGTATTGAAATGTAAAAAAATTTGAATTGATTGAATTTATAAGAAGTAACTTTAAAAACAGGATTCAAGTGTATGAAAATAAGGTGTTCAATAACGAAGATATAAAAGAAACAAATTGGTCTCCAAATGGGACCCAGAGTAACTTCTATGCTACTTCTGCTCATTATTATGCTTGTTAATTATCATGGTTTGATGGTTTGGCAATAACTGTTGCGGAAGTATACCACTAGCATTTTTTGACTCGACAAAAAATCTCACTGGTACTAATCCAGCTTTATCCACTCCAACTAAAAGAAAGGTTTTCATCTAAAACAAAAATGTGTCCAAGTGTTTCCTGTTGCATGGCAACATCATGTGCTTCATGCCCCTTCTGGCTGAAGACACAGTAGATGTAAATCTTAGTGGAAAGAGGTAACTTCCAAATATTTAGTAGGATTTCCCCCAAATATATTTTTCATTATTGGATCATTCAACTCTGTTGAATAACCTTCCCCCCAAAAATTGTACATTAGATGGCCTCTTTGCCCAACCTACTTAAATTTCAATTGTTTGAGTTTAAACAATCAACTATTTCACTTTAATTCTTTGATTATGACTTATTCTTATGACTTGAATTTCTACATTCATTTTGGTAGCAATATCGGATTTTTTGACTATGAAGACATAACTATAGAATTTGAAAATATATTTGTACCACTTTTACTTTAATAGTTAATATGGCTAATATATTACTATAATATATTACTACATTCAAATAAGAAAAGATTGCCTAATGAGTTGCAAATTACCCCAGTGGTGCCATTCGGCAGCCTCTGGTAGAAAAAGGAGTAGTAAGAAAAGGCTGGTAGTTCAAGTGTTGAACATTTCACTTGTTTGTTGTTTGGCATTTATGTTGTAGTTGAAACCACTGTTTGTTGGACAGAAATTGATGAGGCATTTCCACTGTGATGCGGGTACATTGTACAGCAAAATGTTTACAGGGTTTGAGCCCCGCAAAAGAGAGAAAACTGTTGACTGTTATTTTCCCTTTCCTCGTCTGTTTTTCTGCTCCCACAACAAAGACAAAGGCGTCTCATACACTTCTCTGTTTTGTGTGTTTCCTTCTGCCAGTTACTGCCAGGCGAAAAAATGGTGACACATTTAACAGCCTACACAGCTCGGCTATGTCACAAAGCCCTCTTACAGTCATATCTGCAGTCGCCTGTTAAAGGAGCTTTGACCCTGTACCGACACCAGGCTTTATATTGGAAGAATGGCAGTCTTTGATTAGGTACAGATTCACTTCCATCTGTTGAGAAAAGGAATGTGAACCTTTGTTCGTTTGTACCCTAAGTGTCTGTTTGAGATGAGGAGCAACATAGGATCATTGACCTTTTATAAAAAGATTTTCTTCTTAATCTGATCTAAACCTGTTCTTCCTACTTATAAAAAAAATCACATAAAGACCTCATGGCTGAAAATATGTTATTGTTTAAGATGCGGTATTAAATATAAGCCTTTGGATTTTCACTTTTTTTCATCTCTAAGTATTTGTTGACTTTTCTTCTTTATAAGAATGACAAAACTAAGACAGACTGTAATTTATTGTGTTCGTCTCCCCTGGGGATTTCACTCTTCAGACAGATAAAATGATTGAAAAACAACTTTCTGGATGAATAATCCACAATAGATTCAAAGTGAGAATAGTGAAAACCACAGGGTTCCCTATAAATCTCTCTTCTCTCAAAACATGACTTCGGTATACCCACTTTTCTATTTTAACAAAGTGCATAGAAGGCATAACTAATAGTTTTCCTATAGGAGTTCAATTTGATGTGTAGTTCTCATTTTGGTTTTCAAGGCAGAATTTTTATTTTAATATATGTTATATGTAGAACACCATCACAGTCTCTTGTCAATCAAATTAGCCTCATGTCATGGCCTCTTCACTTCTTGTAAGTGATTTTGATTGACTACAGCTGTTGACTTCTCATGAGCCCATTTAAATAGGGCTCATTTGACCCAGTGATTAGACTCAGCCAC
>JAUZNJ010030509.1:0-14745 GCA_034780135.1 Jordanella pulchra
GTCACCACCGGCAATCACATGACTGCGACTAGTCGACATGAAATGTAAAAAGTCGCGAGACGTCCTAGAGTCGACTAATTGATTCAACCCCTAGTAGAGACTGGGACTTGGTATGCTGCGTCTCTGACCATGTGTTGATTCCTTCCAGGGTGAATATGAGTTTTCTGCAGAGATCCTTAATGGTAAACTCGCTGAGGTTGTGTACAGAAATGCTACAGAAAAGATCAAAGGTGAGATTTGTGTTATTTTGTTTGTTACTAATTTAATTTGACCTTAATTATGAAAATGAATCTTTTTTTTTTTTTTTTTGGTTTTGTGACCCGAAGAAGCAGAATTTGTCATCTCACTCCTGAACATAGCAACCATCTTTGACTTTACCAAAGATCTCCAACACTCTATCCTGCAAGAGTAAGTAGCAAATATAACTACTGAGAGTCTTTTTCTTTTAAGCTTCTTTTTGAGACTGACTTCTTGAAGATCAGCAGCAGTTTATGTTCTTGTTGACCCTTATCTGCTCCCCTCTGTTTACAGCCTACAGGAAAACTACACAGAGGACAGCTTGACGTGGGATTTCATGGCTAAGAGGGAGTTGGATGCTCCTAGTGTTGGGGGGGAGCTCCACACCGTCAAAGGCCGCGCTTCAGATATTAACCGCAGAGAGGAGCGCTGCTGCCAAGTCTATGAAGAGGGCCTCAAGAGCCTCAGCACTGGTAGGAGCTCACAAAACACAGGTTTTAATGATGACATTTGGAAAAGCAATTTAGGATTTCCTGTCTTTGCATTGTGTGGACTCTGCAGTTGGTAGAGAATGGAGTTTTTCCTCTCCACTGTTGCTGCATGCATGCTTTATGTGAGGGATTGCTGTTGAATTAATGAGTGGATGCAGTCAGCTGGTTTTCCTTAGATAGAAAACTTAACTAATCTGACTGTGTTTTAACTGAATTGTCCCTGTAAAGTGCCTTGAGATGACATGCGTTGTGAATTGGTGCTATATAAATAAAAAATGAATAGAGTTGTATTAATACCATCACTGCTAGTTAGAAGTGCCTGTAAAAGAAGCTGCTGCTATGTTTGTGCTTTCAGAGCCCATGTGGACTCGATATGTGGCTTTCTGCTTGGAAAGACACAAGAGGAAAACCAACGTCCAAGAACTGAAGGAAAAAGTACTGAAATAACATAATTTATTCTGTATGCACCGTGATTTTAATTTATTTCTTTTTTTAACTGACTAAGCGGTGAAGGAGTAAACGATGTCACATGTTTGTGTCACAGAGGCAAGAGAGGCTGCTGGGGGTTTTACAGCGTGCCCATGATTCCTCACTGCTGAAGGAGACTTATTACAAAAACTGGGTGAGGTCCTTAAATGTTCAGCCATGGATGCTGATGTGTTCACTGATGGGTGTACGGATCATTTTTATGACACCTGTGTCACATTTGTTTACATGGCTCTTAAATTCCAAGTCACAATCTCAATGAAGAATGATTAACCTTTTCAGCCTTCATTTGTTATGGTTGTATTTTATTAAATTTAACGATAATTCAATGACTTCAATTGGATTATATTTTGACATGGATACATTTTAACCGGGCTTAATGTGAGACATCTCAATGTGAGATGGTTCCCGTTACCAAACATAAAACCTGGTAGCATGCTGGGTAACTTTGATGTTACAAATACTTTTAAATTCATCCATTTTTTTGTGATTGAGCGTCTTTGGTTAGTTAATAGTAATAAGTACCGTGCTGTTTTTTTTACTACTGAATACAATTACTTTATTGAGCTGAAAACGGTTAACAGTATTAATTGTAATTAACTGATTAATAAAATAGTGATTAATAATAAAGTAACCCAGTGGGTAGGAACTGGTTATATTTACTTTAGTTTTACTGTATTGCTTTCTTTACTTTTATTCTTATGAGTTATCACTAATCCTACTTGAGTGAAATCTCTGACTCTGTGTAATTTGAACTATTCTAGAATCAGGTAAACGTACAGTAAACGGTAGATATGATTGGTGGAAGCTCTTTATCCTGTCTTAAAATGTGTAAAGTTCGTAGTCGATTCTCTTAAGTTTTATGGGGCATTTAAAAAAATTGGTAAATGTCATGAACATTTGTATTCCTTATGCATTTGAGTCTTTAAAGTACCAGGACTTGCACATAAAGCCTGTCTGCATCGTTTCTAAACATTAAATCAGATGCTGATGTCCAACAATTACTTGATACTCAAGTAGCCTTTTTACCTTTTTTACTTTCACTTAAGTTGAAGTAGTGCTACTCTTACTTGAGTACAGTTTTTGGGTACTCTACCCACCTCTTGAGTAATTATTAATGAAAGTATACAGACTAAACATTTAATTTGTTAAATGAATAACCAAGTCAGTTCAGCAATTAAGCAAAAAAAAAAAAAGATAAATATATGTACAAGGTGGCTTTGAATCTGCTCTGCAACAAAAACATCTGTGTTATTAGTTGCAAAGGTTTACAAAGCTTGCAGGTTTCATAGATGTATAAAAGGAATAACAGTTGGCCTAGAACGCAGCCTTGGGGAACCCCTCTCATTATCAAAATATGTTTTAACCATCACAGTGTTGTCATCTCCTAATGTTTCACGATTGTGGCTTATTTTATTGCGTGCATGAAGTCTAACAATATCATTAATTGTTTTGGAAAACTGATTGCTTTAGATGTCCTATTGAAATGAGGAAGACTTTATACTTTTAGGTGGTGTTTTGATTTTATTTCTTTCGGTAGCTTATAGTAGAGATCATTAATTAATAGAGCTGTTGACAAACATCAGAGCAAAGTCTTGTTAGAAGATCAAAAAGACCAACAATGTAACTACTAGTTACAAAGCATTGACATTGTGTTAAATAGGTAGTAATGAATGTTTTCTACGTGACCAGCTGGAGATCCTGCTGTTGTTGGAGAACGCTGAGGAGGCAGCCATCGTCGCCTTGTCCGCCACCCAGCGCTACAGCCAATCGGTGTCGGTGTGGAGCCTGAGTCTGCAAACGTTAATGCAGCTGGGGAGCGGAGACATGGCCAAGCTGTTCCAAAACGCTCTCACACATGTCAATCCCAAGGTACACACACACTAACACGCAGTCGGTTAATAAGTCCCGAGTTCTTATTCTGATCTAGCTTGATTAGTTCTGTGGCAAAACGTGTGCTGTCGCAGTGAGCGGTTTAATTGTTCTCCCTACGGAGGCAGACGTGATACCCACTGGCACAGCAGTATAAATGGGTCATCTCCTTGACCCACTTAGTCTGCTCCAAACATTTGCTGCTGCTTCCATCTATAAAGGCGACAAGCTGAATGTTGGCTTTAACTGCTCTGACTCTGCCTCATGCCTCGATAGCTGTATGCAGAATAGCTGCTTGTTGTGGTGGTGGGGGGGATTATAAAATGCTTGTTATGCAAGTCTTTCCTCACTACTTAGGTATTGAGGAAATATGTAAACCTCCAGAGTTTGGGTTCGGTATGTGGAACACTTCCATGTTACTCAGTGTTTATTGTGCAGATTTTTCTTAAGGAGGAGAAAATACTCAATTTATTTGCATTATAAAAACAAATTTAAAAAAGGAACAAAAATGCAAATATGTGGATTAGGGGCGACAGTGGCGTCACATGCAGGAGGTTTGGGCATTGAAGATGAAACGTGGCTGGGTCTTTCAGCATGACAATGATCCCAAACACACCACCCGGGTAACGAAGGAGTGGCTTCGTAAGAAGCATTTCAAGGTCCTGGGGGGGGGGCCTAGCCAGTCTCCAGATCTCAACCCCATAGAAAATCTTTAGAAGGAGTTGAAAGTCTGTGTTGCCCAGCGACGGCCCCAGAACATCACTGCTCTAGAGGAGATCTGCATGGAGGAATGGGCCAAAATACCAGCAACAGTGTGAAAACCTGGTGAAGACTTATAGAAAATGTTTAATCTGTTATTGCCAACAAAGGGATGAACAAAAGTTCATCTCAATACTTTGAGATGAACTTTTGTTATTGACCAAATACTTATTTTCCACCATATTTTGCAAAGAAATTCTTTAAAAATCAGACAATTTGATTTTCTGGATTTTTTTTTTCTCCTTTTGTCTCTCATAGTTGATATATATCTACGATGAAAATTACAGGCCTCTCATCTTTTTAAATGGGAGATCTTGCACAGTTAGTGGCTGACTAAATACTTTTTTGCCCCACTGTAGGTTTCTCATTCTTTTATTAGTGGACTTCTTTTTTCCACTCTTTCAAGATTTCCAAAGTGGAAAAAATGTGGTTTTCCTGTCAGTATTCTGCTACCTTAGCTGTGACTCTCTGCAGCTCCTCCAGAGTTGCTGTAGAGTTTTGTTTTGATCTTCCTGGTCAGGTCCTGTAGAAATACACCAAAAATCTAAAGAACTGCTTTTAGGATGGTGGTGAAAAACCATTTTTAATTATTTAATGAATACAATAAAATACAAATAATCCGTTTTAATCCTGGACTTTTATTGTATTAACATATTGCCGCCTGTCCAACTTTTTTTCTTAATCTGTTAAGTCGTTCTTAAAATGAATGCATTTTGAGCAACCAAACATCTCGAGTATTTAGCTCAAGCTTTAAAGAACGATGCTGACAATTTCTTTCAAAACTCCTGCTTCATAATCCATCTTATTAGAGCAATTAAACAAAATCTCACCGTTGTTTTAAGCTTGTAATGCTAATTTTCATATTTTTTGTTGTTTTTTTTCTTTCTTTACAGGAAAGTTTACCGCTTTGGCAGCTGCAGCTCCAGTGGAGCATGGCCAACCAGAGTGCTGAAGAGACAGAAGCCATCTTTAAGGTAGCCTCAACTCTCCCCCTCAAGCAAAGAGCCTGAAACTGTCTTCATGTGTAGCTTCTGTCTGCTTTATAAACGTCAAAGTAAAAGCCCTCCTTTATTCAATAGATTATGTCAACATTTTGAGGTATTTTCAAACATTTCCCATCTTTGCTCTCAGAGAGGTTTGCTGTCCTCTGTCCCGGCTGTTGCCATGGAGATGAAAGAGCTCTACCTCAACTGGTCCTACTCAGTTGGAGGCTATAAAAAAGCCAGAAAGACCTTTACCAGGTAATTTTTCTCTCAAACAAATAAGACAATAACAGAGATGGACAAAAATATAGTATAAGAACTAATAATTTTAACCTTTTTGTCTTTTTAACCTCTTCTATTTTGTCTGTAGCTTACAAGAAAATCGCCCTTTGTCAAAGACGTTTTTCACCCAAATGATTCAAATCGAGAAGGAACAAGTATGTAAAACAAGCGCTGTAAATCCTGTGTGAACAGTAAAAATACGGAGCTAAATTGGGGTCATAAAGTTTGTTCAAAAAAAGGTTCAACCTGTAAAAAAAAAAAAACAACTTTGTTCAGAAAATAATTTAGACATAAAAATAAGTTTGTTTAAAAGGAGAAATTACTCTTTACATTTACGTTTTAGGGATTTTTTCATAACTTGCTGGGTTATTTTTCTTTGGCTTCAAACTCCTGGTGTTGTTCTTGGTGTGGGGGGGGCGGGGCCTCTGAGGGCTCTGTCTCTATCTTACAGGAAGTTTCCTGCACAGACAGCAAAAACATGCTCTGGTTGTTAATATTTTAAAATTTTCAAATGTAGCATATTGTAGGACCTTTAATGTTTGTTTTTGTTTGTTTGTTTTTTTTTAATGTTTTTTTTAATAAACCTTATGGCCCCAATTTATCTTTATATAAAATCCATTTTTTTCATGCAGTGACTTTTTTTTATTTTTTGTTTATTTTTTAGAAAAGACAACTATTAGCATTATCAGACATATTCTGGGAACCTGTTGGTTTATTGGGAAAGAATCAGTGGTTTAGTTTGCAGATGGGCCTGGTTCTAGTTTTAGTGATTAACTTTATTGATCTACAGGAGACCCCCAAGATGAACCATCTGAGAGACTATTACGAGAGAGCGCTGCAGGAGTTTGGCATTGAGGATGATGGTGAGTCCCAGTTGGAAAAACAGGCAGACCTGCCATTAGTTGAAAACTTTTATTTACAGCTTTAAGTTAAACAGAGGCAGATGAGTAAACATCCTATCAGCATTAAAAAAACTAGAGACATTTTTAGTAAATACATTCATCCGGATGCCGCTTAACTTAAGGATCAAGGCAACTTGCATTTCACTCATGATTTTTCCAAAACGACTTTACGTGTAAAGTGTAATATTTCTCTGTTGTCCCGAAGACCTGTGGCTGCAGTACATCCAGGAAGAGATGGGGCCGCTGGGCCAGCCGGAAAACTGCGCTAAGATCCACTGGAGAGCCATGAAGTTCCTGGAAGGAGAGAGCGTGGAAAGGTTCACCTCCAAATACACTCTGCTTCAGACCGGACACTTGTGAGGAAGCTGATAAGACGCAGCCTGAAACGGCCACGGCGGCCTGTTCATGTTGAACTGATGCTAAACCAACAGTTACCAGAACCAAGGATTGGATTTTGCAACATTTTACAGTTAGTCCTGAATATGAGCTTTATTGGCTTTAGCTGGAATAAACATATACCTCCACCAGAACCAATCTGCTTAATGGGTTTTTGTCATTTTCAAGAGAAACAAAATATTATTTTAGGTTTAAGTGGTTTTTACAATATTTTCATTTTGGTGTTAAAGTTCACACCTCAAAATAAATAACAAAAATCCACATTTTGAATGAAAAATAATAATAAAAAAAGCTTTCTGATTCTTCTGTAGGGTTCAAGTCATGTTCTAGGAGACATTTATGGTTCTGATCTTTAGGTGTGTGATTCACAGCGTGTGTCAAACACTGTCAATTCCACATTTGTATTTTTTTAAAGCAGACTTTTCAGCTGTTCTATTAAAAATGTTCAATCTGAATGTGTGTTTTGTTTTGTTTTTTGGTTTTAAGTTTCATCTTAAGCAGCAGCACAGGTAGAGAGAGCCAACCTTCACCCATGTATCACAATACATTTCTCAGGTCAATACGATGTCATTTTGATATTGATGTAGAAAAAATAAGCCAGCCAAGAATGCCCACATAGAAACTTGGGACAAATATTTCACAATGTTTATAAAAATCCTCCAACATGACATTTAAGAAATATCAGCTTTGAAAAACAAAAATACATAAAACTACAAGAAAACCTGGAACATCAGTCAGTGATAAAGGCTGTATTTATAGACCATGATGTATATCAGAAATGTGTGTAAGTCATACCAATGTTGAATCAAACCATATCGTGATGTATGTTATTGAAATATACATCAGGTATGGACCATTAAAACAATCATGAGCCTCTACAAATAACTAGTTTTTAAGGACACTTTAAATTATGGGCTTACTTTTAACAGCATTGGCACCTACAGTCTTGTTATGAGGTATACACTGTTAATGGGGGAAAAGGATATAAAATAGATCTAGATATTCTAGATAACACATCTAACTTTTGTATCACAACAGCTAATAGAAACTCCTACGTTTAAGACCATAACAAGATGAAGACAGTCTACATAGAAAACGTTGCAAAGCTATTCACACATTTAGTTGATTTAAATCTTAAGGTTCCCTCAATATATTTTAATGGTATTTTAAGCAGTAGATCACCAAGGTGTAGAACTTTACTGTAAAAATAAACATTTAAATGTTTATTTGGCAAACATATCCACTTTTTAGCAGTTAAACATTTTGTTTTAGTTTCTAGGAGTGCAGAAAAGTTTAAATTCTCTTTAGGTGTGGCACAGATGTATTTTATTTTTTTATTTGTTCATTTCTCTATTTTGTTTTTTGAACAGTTTCACGGTATTTGCTGTGGAAGTGGGGCTTCTGGTATAATGATTTCACGGAGCCGCCATTTTTAATTCTCCTGATTTTTGCAGCTCAAGTATGACGTAGCTAAAAGTGGATAAATCAAAATGTTGGGTCTGTTATCCAGCACATCCCAGTACAACAGAGGAATTCCACTTTATATAGACCACAGCTGGATGGTTTAAATGTAAAAAGGGAGATTTGAAAGGCACGCAGGTTGACAAGGTTGGAAAAGGTTCAGATTATGTTTATATTTCAGGTCTGGATACTTTTATCTTTCTTTTAAAAAAAGACAGAATCCAAAAATATAATTCAAAATGATTTATAAGAAATTGTTTTGCTTTGTCACAGTATGCTTGTCAAAATTATAAAGGGCTGTTTCACTACCAGTTTGGTCTACTGACCATTGATTCCTAAAGTGGCGGTCGTTGTCTAATTTGGGTTAAACAAGTATGGGGTCCAATATGATAACGGCTAAGAATATTTATATGTTTAAAAGATAAAAAAAAAATACGTCAGAAATAGAGATATATATAATTTGTTTATGCTGGGTGATTGATTTTTTTATCAGTAAAATACATTTTTTGAGTATAGAAATATTATTTGTGGAAAATCTGGACTTTTTCCACCAAAGAACTCCTTAAGCTTCCACAGTGCAGAATGAAATCAGTTTTAGTTCATCACTTTTGTTCTTAGATGTGTAGCTGACTGTGTGATACTGCTGGCTGCCAGCATGTTCACAGCTTGCCCTTTAAATTAAGGGAACCTCCCAGAGGGGATGATTGAAAGAAATATGTGATTTATCTTTTTATTATAAAACTTAAGTCAGAAAATAAATAAATGAAAATTGATTAATCAGATTTGGTTTGAGAAACATGTTTTTAGCTATATGACCCTGCCCTATGCTGTTTGTATGGCTATTATTAAAAGATGTTTTCGAAATATTTATATTCCAACCAATAGTTTGGCTCATGAGTTCATTCTAGTATTATCATGTAGGTCAGAAGCTTGGGAACCTCTGTTCTGGACAACTGTAATTTTTATAAAGAGCAGTAAAGAGATTTAATGCTGCTGCTGAAATCTGTTTAATCATTTGTGAAATCTACAGAGCCACTAGTACTAGAAGAGGTTCAGGGTCAATGGTTTAAACTGAGACCTTTCTTAATGTCTTTCTATGCACAATATATGCTTGTGTTGGTCTGACACATAAACTTCTATTAAATTGCATGGATATTTGTGGTTGTGATACAAAAGAAATGAAAATGTTTTAGTCTGTAATTACTGTTGACCTCTTCTTTCATGAAGCAGCTGCCTGTTTTTATGGCCACAACAGTAGAGTTTTTTTTAAATCTCTGGTTTTAAATCCATTAGATACTAGCCTAAAAATCATTTTTTTAGGCTGACTGACCCTCTTGTTAGCAATAACATGAAGTGAAAAGCCCCCTAGGTGACATTTCCCTTAGATGCTGGAAAATGTTCATTCATTACCTGAGATATATACGTGTAGGATGCGTATTAGTCAACAGCTTTATCTTGTGAAACCGGAGGTAACATGTCTGGATGCTTTGAGATTTCTTTTCTTATCTAAAATCTTTTAAGGCTAAATTTAAATTAAGTATTTTGGGTTAGTTTCCTCTAGGAATTTGGAGGAGCATTTTAAACCTAAACATGAAATCAAAATAAGACAAAAACATTTAGTCAGACCTTAAGAAAACAAACAGACACAAAAAACCTCCAGGACATTACAAAGGCAGGGACAGTTTCTTTCACCCTGAAAACCCAAACCAGCAATGGAAACAATAAAATAAAATAAGCAACATTCTGTGTGGACGGCATTATTTTACTATACTCTTGCTTTCAACATGGTAAACAGTGTGCAGACGTGGATGATGGTTTTTACCAGATATCCTCCTTAAACCCTTCCTACTTTGCTTTATCATACTCCAAAATGGATTCCCTCTCCAGTCAGTCAGAGCTTCCTGAAGAGGATGTAGGTGAAGAGCACCAGCACTCCGGCGCTCAGCAGCCCGATCACACACTGGTGGATAGTGATGACATTCTCCAGTGCGTGGATACGCTCCTCCATGGCGTTGGTGTGGATGTAGTCATAGATGGAGGCGCCGATGCTCCACACTGCCCACACGGCATCCACCACCGCCTTCATGGTGGGGGAGACCATCGAGAGTGCCGCTTGCGGCCGACCTGCCGCCTCATCAGCTGCTTGAGGGACCCGTTGCTCTGCAGGGAGAGGAGGTGACGCACACTGCAGGATGTGGGCAGAGGAGGACTTAACGTCACATTCACAGCCAGTCAATCTTAGCTCATATGAAATTCTACACATCATATATATAAACAATACATTATACATTCATACATATATATATATATATAACTGTTTACATTTAACCTTCTGCCGTTGCCGAAACTGTATGTGATATTATCAGTTCTATTGTTGCTAAGCTACAGACACAACACCCAAATGCATTTGTGGAAATACCTGGTGATTTCAGTCATCCTCACTCTCTGCTATACTGCCAACGTTCCGATAGTTTGTCCGCTGCTATACTAGAGAAAACAAGACTTTGGACTTGCAAATGTGAATGACTCCTACATCTCTGAAGTAAGACATCCTCTTGGGAAATCTGATCCCAATTTTGTTTTTCTCTGCTCAGAGTATAAGCCACTTTATAAGAGACAACATGCATTACAAAGAACTGTAGGAAAATAGTCAAATGTGATGTGTAAGACGCTGAGTACAGAGAGCTGGTGAACAGCTTTGTGGCATGGGGTGAAAACAATCAACTGATCCCGTAGGTCAACAAAACAAGGGGGGTGATTGTAGATTGCAGAAGAAACAGGAACAAGTTGAATCCTATTAACACAATGGAAGGAGATGTGGAGGTGCTGGAGGAGTATAAATACCTTGGTGCTCACCTGGACAACTAACTGGACTGAAGACACAACAGTGAAGCTGTCTACAAGAAGGGAAATAGCAGACTGTACATCCTAAGGAAGCTTAGGTCCTTCTGCGTTCGCAAAAAGATGCTGCATATTTTCTATAAGTGTGTTGCGGAGAGTGTGATTTCTTCCTCCATCATCAGAGTAAATGCATCAAAAAGGTTTAACAAGCTAATAAAGAAGGCCGCCTCTGTTCTAGGAACTCATTTGGAACCTATGGAGATTATTTCACAAAGGAGAATTATTTATTAAGTGAAAAAGAATATGGACAACAGAGAGCATCCTCTTCAGAAGATTCTTAAACAACAACAAAGTGTCTTCAATCAGAGGCTTCTCCAGATCCGGTGCAAGGCAGACTGCTACAGAAGATCCTTCCTGTCTACAGCTATCAACACCTACAACAACTGGTTAAGAGAAAACAAAACATGAGTTACTACAACATTTAATTTCCCTTTAACTAAGACACCAACTGCAACTCCAGGTAAGGTGAAAAAAGTGAAAGAAATAACCTTGTTAAATATGAGCACAAGCTACAAGAACGAGTGCTGCAGTTTTGTGTTTTGGCCACAGGTGGCAGTATCATTGGAAAACTGCCTCTAAGTAAAAGGCCAATGCTGCTATGTACTTCAAAAAGTACTTTTATTTAAAAAAGTTACTGTAGTAAATGTAACTGAGTAAATAGAACTAGTTACTACCCATCTCTGGCTGTCCTTTAGGGTGTGTCTTTCTATCACATTTGGCCCCACTACAGTCTCTAAGACAGTCTCAGATCCAGTACTTCCCTGTATTCACCTCCACCCACCTTCACATGAACTCTGACCAGCTTTCCCTGTTCCTGCTGTCGATCTTTTTAAGTCCCACAGCATGATACTGCCATCACCAGCGTGTTTCAGCACAGGGATGATGGTCAGGTTAAGCTCCACAGAATAGCGGAGGACATATCCAACAGTTGTCAGGGCAACAGGTTTCTCCCGTTGAAGCTGTGGATCTCAGTGGATCCTACTTTTCTGATTAGTAGTAATTTTTACTTGTGCCTGAGATGTGAAAAGCTCAGTGTATGGTTTTAAAAACAAACTCTGGCTTCTCTGTTGTGTTTATTTACTAATACCTTCCAAAAAACATCTGAGGTCTTTACAGAAGACAGCAGATTTAAAAAATACACAAGTGGACTCTGTCATCTTGAGGCATTTTACTGCTGGGTGGCATTAAGGAAAAGCAGTGAAAACGGGGGTTGCATACAAGTGCAATACACACTTTTCAGAATGGTAACTGTATTATTCCTTTTTCTTTAAAATTCACTAAATTCTGTTGGTCTATGAATTGAAATATAATTCAAAACCACTGTGGATTTTTATTTTAATGTGAGAAAAATATACAATAAAATAAATAAGATTAAAAAATGAACAGAGTAGTTTGGCTAATCAAAATATAAATGGAGAGTCCTGGCTCCACCTGGTCAATGATTATATGACACAAAGCGTGACGTTATTCCAAAAACACATTAATAATGGCTTCCATACATATTGAAGCTGTGATTTGATTGAACTGTTTTTGTAAAGTGCCTTAAGATGACATGTGTTGTGAATTGGTGATATATAAATAAACTGAATTTCTACCAGGACAGTTTTTCGACATGTTAAAGTGACAGACACAGCTGTATTTCTGTGTGTGGCATGGGTGGTTCTGGACGGGGGCCGGCAGGGGCCAGGACCCCTGTAGAACTGGTCCTTGTTATGGACCATGTACTGAAACATAAACTGCTAAATTTGTAATGTGTCAGTTTTTCTTGAAATAAGCCTATATTATTTTGCTTTGAGCAGGTGAGCAAAATAATTTTCAGATGGATTCAGATGATTTCTGCTCAAAATAAAAATAATATACTAGCTTATTTCAAACACATAGTATTTAAATAACTTATTTTAAGGGCCAACCCCCCCTTCCTTTGGCAAATCATTTTAGTTACCTGCTCAAATTAAGGGCATATATACAGATTTTATTACACATTTACTTTTTACAGTATAATACTACATCCGTTTCTTATGATGTTATGCATTGACTTAAAAAATCAAAACTGATTCATCCCTTGGGATAATTTAATCCTTCACCTGTTCAGTTTGTTAAAAACTATTTAAAAATTACAGTCAGCTTAGAGCTTCAAGATAGAATAACAGCAAGTCAGATAAGGGGTCTGCAACCTTGGCTTTGTGGTACACTTAATATACCAAACAATCTCTCTTGCTCTGTTTTGTCTGTGTTATTCTTTTGTTCTTTGGCCCATCCCTTCTCCCTTCCCGGTGTATTTCATCTAGAACCGCCAGTGGTGCGTGGACCCTTTCCACAAATGCTTTCAGCGCAATGTGGGGTCATCTGGTTTCATCAGTAAACCTGATTGTATTTTCATCATTCTACGTTTTATCCAACTAAGAACGCGTAAAAATCTATGTTTTGATTTCCCCCTGCGTCCCAACTTTCAGAGAGTAAGAGAGAGAGAGGATCAAGGCGGTGCAGACAGAGAGCGCAAGCTGAGCTCTGGTTTTACCAGCAGGGACATGAGGAGCGGAACTCACCGACCCGGTTCAGAGGCGGATACTGATCAACATCCGTCCTGTTGTTGCTGCTGCCTCGATTTATTATCCAGCTGATGGGAAGCTGGGGTGTCCCGGTTTTTGCATAAAGTCTGACATTGCTTTTCTAAAATACGACACCCGTCGACAGTACGCCTCATTTCCGGTTTAGATCTTCATCATGAAATGCTTCTGCGTAGAAAAAAATCTATATGAAAAGCTACTAACAGACTGCAACTTATATGACATATATAAAAATGCGAGTATAGACAACGCGAGAACTCCATCTGCTTTATTAATGCGTTTATTCTGATGGACAGACGTGAAAGTGCGTTTATTTTGAAGGAATGCGACCTCATTATGTGAAACAGCTGACTGAAGCCATGTGAGAATGACCAAACACAAAATCTGAGCAGAGCTTTGGGCAAGGTGTCAAAAGAAATGCAGCTAGTGGGTGGAAAATAATAAACGAGTACAACTAAATATTGTTAGTTTGTTGGAGGTCAGTTTAGGTTACAGCAAAAAAAGAAAGAAAAGATGCGTATTTTGAAGTTAAATGGTATTTAACATTACTATTTAAACAGGCAGTGGGGGTCAGGCTGGGGCCTGTGTTTTTATTTCATGGGAGCCATCAAACAACAGGATGAAACAAAAAAGTGTTTGTCGTTTGAAATATTAAGTGAACTATGAAGCCATTTTTAGTTCTGGAAACTTCAGATATAGCAAATGAAAAAATATATCTCAATATGACTTAAAGTCTGGTTGTATCCCTTTTTGTTTTTTTAACCCCAGAAGTGATCACACTCTGTGGGCGAATAATAAAGAAGAGCCTTAATGATGGTTCCATTAGTATTTACTAGGCAGACCCCTACCAGGGGCTGTGCACTGCCTCACATGTCATCAGCAGGAATAAGTCATCAACATTAGGATGTTATTGTGCAGGTGCTACCATCTAATTACCCACAGTATAATCCTTTCAATTTATCAACTTCAACCTATCAAACAATAAATAGGGTAACTTTTTGACTGTATGTGATCTACAGAGTGATTTTCCACTTTTCTATGGCTCTAACAGACCTTAGTTTCATCTGGAGATTACAAACATGGTGCCCGTGGGCACTAAGGGGCTCTCAGTGACCACATGGGGAGCCCTCAGCTTCTTCTCAAAACAGCACAAATGATCAGTGGGCTAAGTTAAAAAAAAATGTATTTGATTCTGTTGCTCTTCTTTTTTAACAACAGTTGCAATTATAGAGGTTTTAAAATGACAAGATCTAAAAGAAAATTAGAAATGAAAATTAACAAAAAATATGTTTATTATGCATGAAGTTTACGCAAAAGCTGACTCCTTCAGTTCAATCAATCAAATCAAATTTTATTTGTATAGCACATTTCAGCATCAAGGCATTTCAAAGTGCTTTACATAATTAAA
>JAUZNJ010030510.1:0-14745 GCA_034780135.1 Jordanella pulchra
TAATATATATATTAAACTCTTTCGAGAAAATGGAGAAAAATGAAAAAAAAAGAACCATGATATAAGTGTTGAAAGCAGAATAAATAAATACTAATTGGATAGAAATTCTCCTATTTTAGGATCGAAAACAGACATGTATGGATTTAGTTATCTTTGGTTGATTTCAGGACTTAAAACTCACAATAAAACATGTTGTCTACAGTCAATACATTTTAGAGACTGATTGAAATGATTTCATATTTTTTTCCTATTATCTGATTATGTAACTCCACTTTTTATATCGTTATTTTAGGTTTGCAGGGGTCATAACCTCTTTTGGTTACTTAGGAATTGTTAAATTAATTTAGTGTTTTGTTTACAATCATATCTCTTCCCACAGTCAGCCTAGCCTAAGATAAAGCTGTCTTTCATAAGAAAAAGTAACTGGCAGCATTCTTCATCTTCAGCATGAAACAAGTGGTTGGAAGGACTCAGTTTCTAGAATACAAAGCCTTCATGTGGTTTTCTTCAGTTTCTGTTGGGTTCCTTTTCTTCCACAACTCTGTTTACTGTTAGTCACCTGATGCACAACAGGAAGACATGAGTTTACCAAGAAATTGTGCCTTAAAGTGCATCTTATGAACACCAGCTTAAATTCAAAGATTTTTCTTGTTTTGTTTTCGCATGGCGAATATAATGTGGAATTCCGCTTTTTACTTCAGAAGCTCTTAAGCAGCATTGTGACTCACTAGAACAAGTATGTAAATGTTTAACTACTATATATAAGTACCCAAGTGTTTGATATCTTGTGGTATTCTTTGATGCGACCTCCCGTCTGTTCTGCATTTTCTCACAAACAATGAACACTTAGAAATCCGCCAACTGCTCCTAATTCCTGCTAAAGGAAGAATACGTCAAAGCCTTCAAAGATGTCTTCATCTAATGTTGGATAAGATCAGTAGCTCTCATCCTCATCAGCTTTGTTTACTCCTCTTCAACCTTTGAGTTCTTTGCTGTTTTAGTTTATTTCCTCCCAACAACATCTGAGAATAAATTTAGCTGCAGAACAAAAAGGATAATTATTGAAAAAGGGAAATATCCTCTGTAGCTCTTCTCCTTTCTGCATTAATTTATTGCCCACCCCCTTATTCCTTCTGTCCCTTGTTTTCTTTCTTCTTCTCAGTAATGACTTGTTGCTAACTATCTCTTTGAAGTTCTGGGTCTTTGCCAGCTGTAGGTGTTTAGTGAGCCTAAAAGCTGTTCTGTATAAGAGTACAAGTGTGAAGAAAACAACATATGTGTGTATGTGGTAGAAGGGGTTTATAGTATCAAGATGCTAGTACCATAACTTATTCGCCAGCAGTCGTTTGCTCACTTCTTTTCCTCTGGCTTTTTTTTGCCATCTCCTTTTACTTGCTCTCTTACTGTCTGTAATCCACATGATTTTTTTATGGTTGGGAAATGAGCATGTACTCAAAGGAAAATTGAGATTTCTTATTCTTGAGTGATACAGTTCTTTCTCATTCTTCTCATGAACTAAAAAAAGCCGTATTATTGCTTCTTTTTCCATTACATAGAAATTCATTTTGGTGTACTATGTTTAAGAAAGTATTCATGATATATGTGTTCAGTTTTACTCTACAATATCTGCTTTTAGCCAATCCTCTCCCTGTCCACGTTTATTATAGCCAAATAGAGGCAATTTTACTTTGCATCAGTGCGGGCTTTGAAATCCACAAAATTGAATGATTTCATGAAGAAAAACAGGAATAAATTGAATCGTTGAACTAACAAAATGAAAAGAAGGTGTTACTTTCTGGTCAAGTTATGAATATTAGCAGCAACAACCTCAACGTTCATTTGTAATCCCAATACCTCTCAATTTCTAGATTTAGAATTTTTATTAGATCTTCATATTTATTTTATGTTTCCTATTTCTTTTATTTTAAAATGTGTCTGACAATTGATGACTGAAAACTGAGCAGTTCAGTCTGCCCCAACAGACAGTTACATTGCATACGTTAAGGTCAACTTAATTTATGTAACACTAATAATGCAAAGATGTTGTTTAAAAAGATCTTCAGTTTATTTAAAATCATTTGAAAAATCATTTCTTGATCCCAAAAGGAATTTAAATATTGCAGTGACTGTTTTGTTTCAGCAACTTGCTCTATATAAATATGGCTATAAGAGGGAAGGATCTTCAGTAGCAGTCTGCCTTGCACAGGATCTGGATCTCTTCTTTAAGTCATTTGCTGTTATTCTGTTACCCCAGCAGATGATATCAGAAGAATTCAGAGTCTCCAGAAAAGCTGTCTAGCAGATATGCAGCATCTTGCTACTAAAACGTTTTTAAGAAGTACAGTCTGCTCTGTCCCTTCTTGTAGATTGCTTGTTGTTCAGGTGAACACAGAGGTATTTTTTCTAAAATCTACAGTAATCTTCCTTTTTTGTTCACATTCAGGATCAGATGATTCTTTCCACAGTATGTCACAGAAATGGTTCCTCAGCTACGTGTACTCAGCCTCTTGTCCATCTCTGATGCACCAAACGACTGCACTCATCTAAGTAATTCTGCAGATGAAATGACTCTGAGGTGTACAGAGTAAAAACGAATGGTGAGAGTACCATCCCTTGTACTGCTCCTGTGCTGCTGACTACCTGATTGGACAGTTGATCATTAAGTCTCACAAACTATGGTCTACTTGAGGTTGTCTTTGATCCAGGCAATTGCTGAATCCTCCATCAAAGCAAAGGAGTTTCTGACAGAACAAATCATGCTAAATGCACTGGTGAAATATAAGAACACGATCTTCACAGTGCTGTCGGCCTTTCAAAATGACAGTAAGTTTGTTAAAGCAGGTGTATGATGGCATCTTCAAATCACACTCCACAGTGATAAGAACTTGCAGCTTCTGTTGTTGCTCAGGTTGACAAAGAGAAGTCTTTCTAGTATCGCCATGATGTGGGATGTCAGGTTAAAAGGTCTATGGCCATTGAGAACTATTTGCTGAGTTTTTCTCTGATACCATACAAGGCAGGATGTCTTCCATAACACTGGAACTGTCTCCTGGGTCAGGGTAGGGTAGAGCTGCTCTGCACAGACCTCCAGGACTCTAAGCCGAATATCATCCGTACCTAGTGCCTTATTGCAATTCAGTCTTTCTACTTGACTCTTACAGACAAGTGGAAGGGAGGATTTCCATAGTCTGGTTTGGTTGAAAAAAAACACATAAAAGCAAGAGGGTCCGTTACAGATGTGGAAGATGAAATGTTTAAGGTATGGGAAGGAAGATTCGGTTAAAAATCTGAGAGGTATCTCTGTTTGTCTATAGACAGGGGAGAAGGTTGCTGAACCTTGGAAAGAATGTGTTCAGTTCATTGGCTTTGTTCAGATTTCCATCCTTCTGATCCTTCTTTTGCTTGAAGCCTGCGTTCTTTATCTTAGTATGTGAAAAGCTCCAGCAGAGCAGGATGAACTGTTTAGGAGGTGAAGTACGGGAGCCACTTTTCAAGATATTCATGCCATTGCAAGTCAGGACATCAAATATATCAAAACAAAAACAAGAAGCAATTTTTTCTCCTCCTGCCATCTTCAAAATTGTGACTAGGGGATCTGGAAATGGAATAAAAAGGCAGGAGCATAAGCTAAGCTGTAAAATAACAGAAATACCATTACAGTAAGAATTACACAGTTGTGGTAAAAGTCACACATTTAAAAAAAATACTGAAAATGAGCTTAGTTTGTCATAGCACTGATCATGTGTTCAATGGATAGGAAGTAAATCTCATAACATTTGCCTTCTAATACAAGCACACATTTGTTTGTCGTCTATTTTATCTGTTCAGACTTAAAAAGGGGAATATGCTTGTATGCAGATTGTCATCTAAAACAGCCTTAGAGACGACAAGTTGATTCAGTTCAACCAGTTAGGCATTTATCTTTGAAGTTGTTCTGTTCAATTATGCAATGGATATGCACAAACAGTAATTGTCTGTTTTTTTCCTTTTAAGAATATGAAAAAATAGCAACCAATTAGGTTATGAATGATAATTGAATAACAGAACAGATTTTTAGACTGAATGTGTCAGCGTAAACGGAGTACACCATGAGTGCAAAAGAAATTACAGCCACCCAACACTATAGATTACGACTGCATATACAGAAATAACCATTATCTGGTAGTATTGGATTTGATGGTTTACAAATGTGCATGTTAAAAAAACAGCATATGTATGTGCATTGTTGCATAGAAAATGATGCATTTCCTCTTTTAAATTCCTTTTTATACTCCATAACTTTGTCTTTCAAATTTGACTCCTTTCATATACGACGTTAAGCTTTATTAAGCCATAAAATCGGTAGTTAAAGGCATTTAAAACAGTATGATGATAAGACAGAGTCACCAGTGCTGCAAAGCAGATTGCAAAGATCTTTGGTGCAGAATATGCTGTAGTAAAGTATCAAACAGTGAGAGAGGGTTAAATCTTTTTCTTCAAGCTCATCCCTTGATGTGGCTTTAACAAGCCATCTGTGAAGGTGTCATGGCCAAATTTGATTCAAAGCCGAGGTAAAAGCTTGCTGATAAATCTCCACTATTTGGCAGACATCTCAGCCAGTGTGTTTAAAGCCCAATTAGGTCTCTAAAAAGTGACGTCTAATTTTTGTTGCCAGCTAGCTTTCCTCCACGGGTCGACGCTGTTTTCTCAGCAGATGAAGAGCCGTATGAATCACAGTATGAAAATCTCTGAACAAACAGGGTGTCAGGTGATATTCCCTAAGCAGCCATTTCTCTCTCGTCTCCCTGATAACGCAAGGGTTATCATACGTGATGCTGTCTGGAGCAAATGGAACAGAGATGAGACATTGATTACACACACGCTTACTTGGATGATAGCTGATCTTTTCCGTTCTTGACAGCTGGAGCATGGCCATCAACACCCTTTAAAGTGTCTGTGTCTTTATTTTTTTAAGCGTTTGTGAGTGGCCCCTGTGCAGCAAAAGAACTTAGAGAAGCATAGAAGGGATGAAGGCAGAGAGTGTTGAAGAAAGGGGTTGAAGTAATTCAGATATTGATGTTTTAGTCTCTAACTCCACCCTGAGGGCCTGTCTGGATGGAAAATGTCAAATGGGCCCCAGGCCCGTGGCACCATTTAGCAGAGACGGTTCCTCAGTGGTGACACAGATGAAAAACACACAAGGCGACACAAAACTTATCTCAGTCAAAAATGAAAATGTAGAAAAGATTTATTTAATGGAATGGGTTACAATATAAACCAGCTGAGGTTTTCGTTTACAGATTACTGTAAAATGGCCTGGGTTGAGTTATTTCGGCTGTAGATGTTGAAAAGATTACCGTGAAATTTGCTGCAGGCGTTCACTGCGCCCAGAGGACCAATTTTTCCAGCCTTTGGGACCCCCAGTGTTGAACAGGCAGTAAACATTTTCACTCAACCTGAAAAATGGTCCATCAGTGTAGAGGTTTTTAGAGAAATGTTAAATCTGACTTTGGAGAAATCCTTACTATAAATATGACTTTTATTTTTTATTGGAATTGTTGATGTTGATTTGCCATGCTGTGATGTTAATTTTTGCAGTTTTTATTATTTTTAGGTTAATGATTTAATCATAAAACATGGATACTTCCGTTTATTTCTTCAGAGTTGAGCTAAAATGACATGTTTGAATAGACAATTCTATTTTAGTACTCTGCTGCGTAAAAATTGAGAATACAAATTAGATTTTTGTTCTCAAATTTGCCCAAATTTGAAGAAGAAAATGATAATACAAAAAACCAATTGTGTAGTTTCACAAGGGAGATCAAACTGAAAGGAGATGTTGTGCTTAAGTCCCGTTACGTCTCTACTGCCTATTAGAAATTACACATAATTACGAGCTGCTGTTCTCACCTCAAAAGGAGGCTTTTTACAATTTTCGGTGGGTCACAAAGTCCAAAAGTTTTTTTTCTTTGTTTTTTCTTTCTTTCTTTTTTTAAATTTACACACACACACATACTATGTAACAGTATAGTTTAATTAAGACATGGTGTCTTTTATATTAAGTGGTAGGACTTAGCTAAAGCAAGATATCTTAAGTCTTTTTACTAAAAGAAACAAAATGTTTATTACACCTGTAGTTGTATGCCATCATTTATATGCTATATTTATGCATTTTGTGTTACATTATTCTATCTCTGAAGTGTTTGGTTTTTGGTAATATATATATACCTAACTAAGCGTAATAAGCAACCATTGCCTCCTGCTGGTTGTTTGGGTTTAGTCATCTGAACTTTTTCCAAACCAACCACCGGAACCAGTATTCTATGATGGAGTCTTCTGTTCTTGGATTCAAATAAGTGGACTTGCATGTAAAATTTTGACTGAAATTATTTTTTCCAACCTTATTGCAAAATGCACAGCTTTCCTAACCCTTATCTTGTCATGGTAAATTCAGAGGAGCTTTTGTGTTTCCTGTCTCTTTACAGTTGAAGTAAGGATATTGCAGAGTAAAGCTGCATAATCCTCAGAAAACACTACAGGTTGGGAAAGGAAGCTATTATGAATCGATCGTACCAAAAATACTTAAGACAGAATACAACTTATTGATTCAAAAGAGTTTAAAACCTGTTTGTCTCATATATACAACAGAAGAACCACTATGATAGACATCAATATAAACACAGAGCTTACATCGACTCTACAAGCTCCAATCCATATTTTTGTTTGGTTTATTTTCTGTCTGCATAGAGGTTCCCATTAGAGACCAACAGACTGACCTGATCAAATATTCACAGGAGAGCATGTTTAAAAAAATTCTCCCATCATAATTAAACCAGGTTGTTGATGTAAAGCTGCAGTTTGAAGATCACCATTTCACTTTTTGTTTTCTATATTCCTGAGCTCCTACCAGTAAATGCTGTTAATTGAAAAATTTGTATTGATTTGTTTTCTTCTAGTCTACCCACTTATTATACAAGCAGAAAATCCAGTTGTGTGTTTCCAGAAAAATCTATATATGGATGAATCCGGTTCCAAAGTTTTACTTAATATTTAACAGAAACAGGACTTGTTGTACTTTGCCACCGCATCTCTCCTTCTGTCTTCTGACCCATGACTTCAAAGTCCTTCATATTTCCGACCAAGACAGCACAGAGGTCGGAACTATCCAGGCACAATTGCAGAAAATCATGAAGTAAATGATCAGATATAAATGTTACGACCTCATACAATCTGTTTTCCATCAGATTGAGTACCAGTTGGGTCCTGTGTGTCTCAGTTTTAGACAAATTTAATTTAAAGTCTTTCCACTCAAAAGACCTCAGTTCAAAGAACACTGGCACAGTCCACAATGTTGTCAGCATTACCTTACAACATGCTGTATCCATACTTTTTCAAATAGTATTTTATCAGGCCTATTTTCCTTATTTAAGTTCATGGTTAAAACAGGATCATTTATGGTGTGAAAGAACAGGAACCACAACATAAACCTCAAAAAATAATTTTAAAATTCTATTTCAAAGGAACTAGAAACAAAAATGGTAAAAGAATACACATGCATGCCCAGATTTTTATTTTATGCTGATGGGTGATGAGGTATTAAAAACTAATGAGCCCACCCATGTATCTCTCTATGGCTTTGAATAGGCTGTGTGCTGCTTAGTAAGTTGCAATTCGGGGGCTTAATTTCCCAAGCAGTCTTACAAATCTGACATCAATTGACGCCGTATGCACACCCCACCAGCTTTGATACAAGAAGTCACAGCTTTTTCAGTAGTATTAGTAGAGGAAGACTAAATTAAACATTAGTTACTTTATTGCCTGACATGGTGCATGTTGCTGTCATAAAGTATACATGGTGGTCTTGGCCAGTGGCAGCAGTTACCCAAAGCATCAGTTGTGTCACTCGTGAGTCTCATTTGCTCATCCTGCCTCAAGTTCCTTCAACCTCCAGTTTTTAAAAAAAATATTTTGGGATGCAAAAAAGTGCTGATACTTGAAGAAACACTAAAGGACCCTGTTAGTGAGAGAGTAGGTGGCACATAACAAATTCTACATTACTGATGAATTAGAAAGATTATCATTCTGATAAGATTTGTTAAAGCAAATGTATTATGTTGAAATTGTTCCCCATTTCTCTTAATAATTAACCTTTGCAGCAAATGTCATAAGTTTAATTGCTTAGGGGGAGGTGTTTGACTCCAGTTCTTGTAACAGTTCTCTAACTTTAATATGGCTGTCAGCTTCCACAACCTGAATCAAATGGCAGAATAAACCTTTAACATTTCACGAGCAGTTGTTGTCATTCTCAGGGCACCAAGTGTCTCCTAGTACATCTACAATCAATAATAGTGTAGCCCGATCCACAGAATCACATACTCACTTTGCTTTCTTAAATCTGTTGCATGTATGAAGGATTTATCAAACTTGCCTTTACATTATGGATATGCTAAGGGACAATATCAGAGTAAAGACAGCAGCATTATCAAATATTTGTTGTTGAGACTTTCTGCTTATTAACAGCTGCTGAAGGAATCACTCTGTTGCCGTCACTTTTCACACAAACAATATTGAAAGGTTACTCTACTATAGTAATTTCAGTCACTCTCTGGACATTAGCGGCTATTGGTGTCGCTGGGAATAATTGCATCCCCGAAGTGTCTAAATGTGGATCTAAAACAGGGTGGCAAGATTAAGATAGAGCTATAAGGAGCAGAGACATTGATGATGTCTAAAGAGGGAAGGATGTTGGTAATTTCATGGCAGCTTCAAGCAGCCATGGTTCCTGAAATTTAACAGCTATAATGCTGCAAATAGATTTCATGATGTGTTTTGAGAAACCTGCCTCTGATTAAATTTTCCAGTAAAGAGCTTTGAAACACTGTTGCATAAGAGAATGTATAACACTTGAATCTGAAAATTACTTTTTTAGGGTTTTCAGCTTTCATATTTGTTGACCTTTTCCATTGTTATTTCCCCATTTTGCTAAGTTCCACATCAAAAATGTCAAAATCCACATTTGCACATCTGGAAATAATCTTGGGTGACATTGGTTTCTGCTAAGGGTGCATTGTAAGAATTGTAAGTGTTCAAAATTGATCAAAGTTTGTGTGCAAAACAAATCCATGACCAGGAGCAGAAACTGTTTCAGCTTTAAGATCATTTGTTATGTTGCAATAAAGTACCACTTCAGTTAATTTGATCAGCTCTTATAAAAAAAAAAAACAAGAGGAAACATGGTTATACTAAGACTGGATAATTATATTCTGAACCTTTTTTCTTAGAATCGAGAAAGCAGTAACAGCAGTAAATACGTATCGGACCACGAATGTGGCACATTTCTAGAAAGATAATACCCTCAGGATCCCAGACAAAAAATTTGTTTTACATTCAGCTTGGTTGCTCAACTTAGATTTCAGCACCTGTGCTCAAGCTGTAGGACCCATTACTGAATTCCCCTCCAGTTCTAACAAGACTGGAAGTGAATCCCACCCTGTATGTGTTCTGCTGTGCCTTCCTCTGCTCAGTGTTCACCTTGAACCGTGTGCCCATTAAGTTTTTCTCATTTTTCACTGTTATGACCTGTAACCCGTCTACTCAGACTCACACACCATCTTCCAAAGTGGAAAAAATATAAAATTTACCTCTAGACTGAGGCGCAAGAGAAATTTATCCACTTTGGTAAAGATTTAAACATTTTAGCCTCCTTTTCTTTAGCCAGTTTCTTTGTCATATTTTTGACTGCCCTAATTCTTTATTTATCTTTTTACCCAAATGATGTCAGCAGCTGATACTCTTCTTAGTGGAAAAACTTTGATAGAATTTGGGCATAAGAATAGAACTTGTAATTTTGAGATGAAAAATTAGATCCCAATATAGGGTAATATCCCAATAGGTAATATAAAGTCACTTATTCAATGTTACTCAACATTTTTAAGTAAGTATTTAAATACTAAGACTTGGGTAAACACCAGGGAAAAAAAACTATTATGGTTCCAAGAAAAAGTTTGATTAACCACCAGTACCGCTGACCCTATACTACCAAGGGCCACCTTACTAAGACTAGAAAAGCGTTATTGACATGAATATATCACACATTTGCTTAATATTTGTCCCCTGCACTTCTATGATGAAGATAATGTACAGTGGTGACTTTAGAGGCCACTAAAGTACTGTGGATTCATTTTTAATGTTCATAAATACTTGAACTTTGGTACTATGTTTCGTAAGGGTATGGAAATATTCATCCTTGGTACCCAGGTTGTGGTATTTAACCAATATTCATTTCAAGTAAAAGGACCCCAAATTAGCAAATAACAAAAGAAAATTTTTATTACAATCCCACCTGCATCATAATCAATACATACATGGAGGGTGGATCTCTAATTTATCTGTGCAGCCAAACTTTTGAACCACAAAACATAGTTCAGATTTGTAATTGACAAATTTTGGTGATGCGTCTTGAACTAGGGCCTGTTTTTCTTAATTGACAATAGTAGCATCCTGTGTGGTCTGTAGCCAATATGATTTAAGGTTGAACGTGTGTTTTGAGGTGATATTCTGAAGACTGAAGACTTATTTGAGCAGCATTGATTTAATTAACATCTCATGCTTATTCATGCAAATGCCAGTCACTGAACAGTTTTTTTTCTGTAATTTTATTGGGACAAGATCTATTTTTATCAAGGAATTCAAGTGGGTTAGTTTTCAAACTACTTAGAACAACTTAACTGGCAATAACAAGCATGCCATATTTATTGTCACTTAACCCTTTCTTCCTTTACCTATTTCTTTAAATTTTATCAGGTTTTAATTAACACACGGGACACTTAAATTAAAATAGTTTCATGAGAGTACCTAATTGTTAATTGCATTAAACAGAAATTGAAAAAGGTTTACCTAAAACGGTGACTAGTGAATGGGGGTGCCGAGACTTTTCTTGTGCAGGTATTTTGCGATATGCTTCCAAAGGTATGCACCTTCCCTCAGTGTTGCGAGTGTGCAGTTTGGAAACGTGATCTCTACTACCCAGCTTGAAGCAAGAGTTTATTGGTGGCTTCAGTTCAAACTGCTGTACTTGAGAAAAACTGCCTTTCTGAATTTCTGCTTGTGAAGATTAAGATGATTTTAGTAAGTCACAATTCCGGTTCAGAGAGTAAATGGCGTATTTCAGAAAGTAAAAAATTACTTAACAAGCATTTAAGTGGGTTGCTAAAGGTTTATTTGCAGCCGCTGCTATACTTGGTATATCCCTGAAAAATATTGTTCTTAATGTTTTGGTACTTATAGATTTGATGGTATTTCCATCTCATTCAATTTCTTCAATATTCTTTACAAAAATACAGTAAAAAAATTATGAACGCCTAACAATGTTGTAGTTCTAAAACTCTAAGCTTTCCAACCTATGTTTTCCAATATGAATTGTAGCATTAAATGTATCTAACAGGGTTGTTTTAAAACCTTGCAATTATTGTTTTCCCAAACATAGCGCAGGTGAATAGTGATTTTCTTGATGATATGTCTGGACCTATAAAAAATAAAGACACATCATCCTTCCCTAATGGGACATTGTGTTGTCTTTCCGTTTCTCCTGAAGACAGGATTAGAGAACTGGACAAAATTTGCCTGGAATGTCATAGGAATAAGTTAGTTTTAAGTGAATCCTAATGTTACTGTTTTTCACAGTGGTAGTGATGCATAGAGGTAGTGGTTTATATACGGTTTTCCTTACAAGGATAACCTAAATGTGTCACTCTCATCTTAATTGATTGTATGGGAACCAACCCACTGACCCATTCTCAGATAAACAATAAAACTGAGTCTAAGACAATTAATAAGAAACCTAATACCTCTGGATAAACTGCAGGTATTAAAGATGCACATCATAATAACTTCCATTCTCATCCTTTGTATCTTTTCTTTCCTCTTTCTCACTCCTTCTGGGGCAGCAGGGTGATTTAAGGTTTCACTGTCCTGGTTTCCACACTGAATTATGTGCTCTTGTGTGTGGGTCTTTCTGTGTATATGTGTGGCTGTGTGTGTTGCAGCTTAGTTGGTTAATTTGAACCTACAGGGCCTTCCCATGGCAACGCACAGGATTCTTCTCCTTCTCTTTTAGTCACCAACACACAAAAACCAGCTCTCATACTGACAATTATATCCATCATTTCAAAGGCAAACAGTCTAAATACTGTAGAAAAAAAGGACTGCTGTTCAATTAAAACTAAAATGAAATTCACAGTATAACACTTTCTATCTTATCAGAAAAGTTGATTTGATATGTTTAAAATTGATTATTTGATTAGTAGAAACACAAAGAAGTTAGTATTAGTTGGTCGAATCAAAATTTAATCAGAAGAGATGTGATCTTGCCTTCCAGTGCATCATACACCGCAGGTGTGGCACTCACCATTATGGGCTGAAAATATGCATGCATATATGCTGTTTATCAAAATGTGATCTATGTAGAACAAATTCATTTTGTTCTCTCTTGATTCCACACCTCTCTCCAGGCCTCTTTTCAGTCTACTCACAGTATCAGGCTGAGCCCTGCAGCACATGACTTTGACGTCGATGCATCTGTAATCGCTTATTAAAATTAGTTACATAAAGTTAGGATTTTCCTTCTGTGTTTGTGTGTGGGCTGTTCCATTTAAGACTCTTGGCTACAGTCACACATAGACAGAGGACCTCAATGTGCCACAAAAGGTGGCTTCTACTGTATTAACCAAGCACAGAAGGATGAAAAAAGGCAGCAAGTAAGAGGAAAGAAAGAGGCCGGAAAGGAGTGATCACAAAGAAAGAAGGAAGCAGGCCACACACATTGGTTCACATTATTGTGCGGGAGAGAAAATGAGGGCCACTGGCTTTAGTCCCCTTTTTTCTAAAGTTTAGATGCGTGTAGTGGTATCATCCCTCTTTGTTTTTTTTTTGTTTGTTTTGTTTTCTTTTTTTATTATAGAATAACATTCAGTCTTAACAATTTGCTTCATCTCTTGATAAGCTTGCTGTCATCTTTGGTCTTTTGACTTTAATAGGTGAGAAAGAAAATCCATGTGCTATATGATATTTCTCTCAATAATGTGTCTTTTCAATTCTTGTTTTTTTGATGTTTTATACTTATAATTCTCTACTGGTGATTTAATTTTTACCGCCCCTAGCAAGTTATGTTTTTAGTCGAGTTTGTGTTGGTGTGTGTTTGTTTGTCTGTGTACAAGATAACTTGAAAGGTTATGAATTAGATTTTACTGCAATTTTTACCAAAGTTGCACCTTAGTCCAATGATAAATCCATTAAATTCTGGTGATGATCCACATCATAATCCGGATTCAGGAATTTTTTAAAGGATTCTTTAACATTTGGCGGAACAAGCAGATCCCCCTAAACCAGAGAGTGGCACCAGTAACTATCGACAGCATCAGCTTTGGATTCAAAAAGTCCAGAAATATTCCACTGAAGACAAAAACACAGGAAAGGTGAGCCATGCCTCGCTTGAAGTCTCGATCTGCTGATCAAATAAGAAAGCAGAGTGAATGAAGAAGGGGAGAGCAGGGGCTGCAGACACTCGCTGTGCCTCATTTATAAACTTATGAAAGGATTTCAAGGAAATTTCCACCAGAGGTGCACCTCATGCCAAGGATCAATTCATTAAATTTTGGTAATGATCCCACTCGTGTGTAAATTTTAGCTATAGTGTAATTCAGAATATGGGGTAACATTTGCGGCTTGGCAGAGGTCTGGGCTCTAGTTTTTATAATATCAATATAGCCTTGTTTTAAAAGTCAGGACTATATGATGAGATTATGATCAGATGTCTTAAGGTACACTGTTTTATGAATTAGCTGGCCTAAACTATATTTTAGAATTGCTTCCCTCTATAAGTCATTAAAACTACAAACTTACCCTAAACATGAACTTACATTAGTTTGGTTTGAAGAAGAAAACAGAAATTAAAAAAGGAATGACAAAGGGGATATTTGACCCAACATTGTTTTACAGGATTATAAGGATACTTACTTTAAGGAAACAGCTTCTAACATTATCTTTCCATGCATCCTTAATAGCATCATACATTACTGTTCTCCATTGATATCGATGATGGAGTCTGAAAACTGATCTAAAAATTGAGAGTAAGGGCCTAGTGGATGATAAAAAAAAAACAACAAACACAATTGGTTTTAAAAACTTATGGTTAAATGTCCAAAAGGGGTATAACTGTTAATTGGATATGGATTAATCTACATATCAGACAGAATGATTGTTGCTATTCCTTTTCCAGAATATCTGTGCATATAAGAAATTAAATAACTAGAGCAAATTGATTTATTTATGATAACCTAATCCTCTTGGTGCATCCAGGTTTCTGTAAGACAACATAAATCAATCTAACTATCACAAATCAAGTCATCAGCTAACAAACTCTTAATGAAGAAAGATCTTAAATTAAACAATTCATATAAAAGAATTATTGTTATTTTTTTTTGCTCAGTTGTAATCCTATTAATTTAAAAAAGTTCATTATGATTTGCTTCTTTAAGGTTATTTTCACACTTATTTAAATTTGGTCATGGGCAAGACATGGAGTAATAAGTGGGCAACTGTAGAGAGGCTGCAGAAAGGTGTGCAAAATGACTATGACTCTGCTTCCTGGTCTTTTTCTTTTTAAGTAGTCCGCTTAAAAAAATCACAACTGGTTAACCCTTTACGGACGATGGGAGCGCCCGCGCTCCCAAATGCTTACATGTTTTTAAATGCCTGTAGAATTCGAAC
>JAUZNJ010030511.1:0-14745 GCA_034780135.1 Jordanella pulchra
TGTGACACTGCAGAAGCTTATTGAAACAATGACACAGTGAATGCGGCTGTAATCAAAGCTAAAGGCGGTTCAACAAATCTTAGAGAGTGGGACCATTTTTTGGTGGCAACTTTTTTTTTGGCCAGGCAGTGTAGTCAAGTCAAGTCAAAATCCACAGTTTTTTGCAAAAAGACATAAGACATTTGAGGGAAATTTGAGTTTTCCTTCTGAAGAAGCATGAGGAGCATTTTTCCATGTTTTTGTCAGGTCACCAGAAGCAATCCCAACCCTGCTCCAATAAACTGTCAAAATGTACGAGTTTATTTATTTATTTATTTTTTTAAATATCCATATTTGAAACGTGTCAACAGTGTCTGCACCATAAAGAAGGGGAGAAAGAGATGTGGTATCTCCCACTCATATTATTGAGCATTTTAATCAAACATGGCATGGATCAGAGCTGATACAGCGATGGTAACGCTGAAGACATTCCTCTGTATTTTCCCCTCAGATTCCATCAGCCAAACCAAATATTTTACCAACAGACTCATATATAACGATTCAGCCTCACAGTGTGCCTCCAAACTGTCTCTTAAGTTTAGCAGCAGCCTGCTATGTTTCTCATTTTTGATTGATCAGCTAAAACATTTGATCAAAATGCAGGACTGTTTTTTTTTTTCTTTTTTTTTCCAACAATGTTTTCTGCCTCTCGGTAATGGAGCAGCAGATGTAAAACCGTGTTGCAATAATACAATCTTGCTCTTATGAGAAAAATAATGGGGAAAAAAAAAATCCTTATTTTGGGGGCCAAACCACCACATTCCTGAATCTTCTTCTGCTGCTACAGATGCTTGATTTATTCTGATTCATCAGTAGGACTCCAACCTCTGCAGTGATGATATGGATCAACTGAGAGGTGTGAAACATTAAGAAATAAGGGAACATTCTTATCATTCTTCTGACAAACATCTTGAAATAAAACCAGGTTATTGTGATGTAAAAATGAGGCCATGAGAACTGAGGAAAAAAAAAAAAAGATTTCAGATTGTTTGATCCTTAAACTAATGAGTTGCTGATAAACCTTTAGCTTCTATTTCAGGATTAGTTGTAGGAGTCTGTCAGCATCCCATTTCTTAATGAAATTTGCCTACTCTGGCTTGTAAACACTCTAAATCTGCCAAAAACTAGAACACCTAGTCTCCACGGATCTCTTTAGGTGACCTCAAGGATTTTCTATCAGATTTAGCTCTGAACTCCAAGCCATTTCAAAACTATGTGCAAATTATCATTAAAGGAGGCTGTGGTCTGAGGTAGAACAGCAACCAGAGATTCTTGCAGCTCCTATATTTTCTTTTCTTTATTAACAAAATCAAAAGATTAAAAATTAAATAAAGTTTTAGAGTAAGGCTATGTAATCTTTAGAAACAGGTTGTTGCAGCTTTTATTTATTCATTTTTACTTTTCCTCCTCCTCACAGAGTTGTTTGTAATTCACTTTTAAAGGCGGAAAATTAACCTTATAAATGAAATCTTACCTCCTTACAGCACAACTTGTACCAACTTTATTTATAAAAAGCTTTAGCAGCAACAAATGAAGGAACATAGCTGCAAACTCTGAAACATTGGTTAAAAGAACAAGTTATATAACAAATAAGGGCTCAGAATGATTTGAAAGAGTAATAAAAGATAATTTATAACAAAAAAAGAGAAAATAAAAGAAGGTTTTAAGCCAAGCTTGGCACTGAAGGAGTCTCTCTAATGTGCAGGAGTAGGTTACTCCATAAAGAAGGAGCAACAACAGAAAAGACTCTGCCCCCTCTAAGCTTCATCCAACCTGAGGGGCAAAGAAGGTGATAGAGATGGAGAAGCTCAGGGAGCTATAGGGGTGAAGGGTCATTTAAATGCTTAGAAAAAAAAAGTTGAAAATAAAATAAAATACTCTTATAAGCAAAGTGTTTTATATTCCCCATATGTCTGTTTTGCATTAACCAAAAGAGGAAAAACGCTTCCCATCTCTTAGTTTTAGCCGGATCTAATACTTGTGGCTTCTTTTATTGTTTTATTCCATCACTTAGAAACATTTTTATCACTCATTTCCCATTGTTTGAGTCAATGTTTATATAGTATTTACTTGTGGTTTGATGAAAATGTTGGAGGATAAAGTAGTGCAGCTTAGGTATGGAGAGTGTTACTGAGAGTTGGTGGGTTTGAGCCTCTTGCTGGAGCTTTCACAGGGGGAGGGATGAGGTGATACTCTGAAAGCTGCTGGTAGATGACAAGTATGGAAGGAGGACAGCCGGGGTTGAGTCTTGAGGAGTGAGAGGGGTCCAGTGGGGAAACCTGAAGGGCACATAAGGTTTTCAAGGAGAGCAAAAACCTCAAACTCAGGAGTCACAGAGTGTGTGACTCTACCACGTAGCCTGACAGTCAGTCAGAATGGTTGTCCTGCCGCTTTGATCAACTCATATTTGAGAGGTTTTCTTCCAAGAAATCATGGATTCTTGGGCTATTTCAGGAATTTAAGACACAAGTATCAACCTAACATTTCATTACAGATTTATTTTGCTCTTTATTTACAGTTTTTATGAAGCTTTGACTCAATACAGGTGATAAGAATTATAGTTTTTCTTCACTTTTAGAATCAGTTAATGTTAAGATATATTATCCTCACGGTCATCCTGTGTGAAGAGTCCTATGTCTAAGTGCTGGATAAACACCAGGTGCTATTAAAAAAAAGGAAGGTCATTTCTCTGAAATCATGTTTCAAACTAATATAAAACTTGCTTTTCTACCCCATCTTTTTTTTTTTTTTCAATTTTTTACAATAGAGGAATTTTAACCTCAGAATCATATTTGGTTGAAAATTATCTACCCTGCATCATAACTGATTCTAGTTGTAGTTTACACATATGTGCCAAACGCCATGATCCAAAATAAAAGAAACAGGAGTTATTTGTGCTTCTCCACAGCTGCCATCTCTTTCAAAGTTTCTGATCAGAACATACTTGCACCAGACATAGAAAAAGGAGTTAAAAGGTCACTATTCTTTTTTCAGTAACACTCAGATTGCTATCTATATGTTTTTACACATCTAATAAGGCTCAGTTAAGCAATCATCATCACAGTCACAGACAAAGAGCTGTTTATATGATGCTTTATAAATAAACATGTTTATCCCTCTGTGGACATTTAGAGGTCTCCAATCCCCCTCTTGGGTGAAAGGAGGTATGTCCTTTTCTTTTCTGCTTCTTGTGCTGTTAAATACATGCAATTCTCTATAACGGAGCAGGTGCAAAGTATTGCCACTAGGGGGCGTCAGGGTCTAATGTAAAGCCCTAACTTCTACTTGCCATGTGATTTTTTTGGTGGGCTTTTCACAAAAAGAAAAAGAGAGATTTCACCCATTCTTCCTTTGTTTGTTTGAAATGCTCTGCTGCTTTTGAATTTTTTCTATTTCTGTTAAATATGATATTTAATGAGCTCATCATTAACCCTTATTAATATGCTTTAATGTAAGCTGCACATCTGTTTGTTGAGTCCCCGTCTGCTGCTTTACATTGCAAATAAACCTGTGTTTACATTTGCCTCACTGACTACTGTCTCTATGGGTTACTTCTGCTAACAACACAGGTAACCAATCAGATCTCACAGGACGAGGCAGAGGAAGAGGTGTGTGTGTGTGGGTGGACTTGGTGTGGGGAGGAGGGGGGGTGGGGATGGAAGGTGTCACACAACTAGTTCTCTGAAATAAAAAAAAAAAAAAAAAGGGAACCAACAACTGACATCTCTGATCTTAACGTTGTGCGTCACTCCCTCTCTGGTTCCTGGGAATCCACAGAAAGGAAACTGATCCCAGGTCTGTGAGCAGATGAGGGCTCTCAGTTTGTCAGATGTAATGAGAACAATTTCCGCTCCTCTCTCAGATCCTCCAGGCAACTGCTGCTCGGTCACACACAGAAAGGAGCTGTATAGATAAGGTAGGCTTGCTTCTTCCTCTGTTTACTAACCTTAAGGTGCTTTGTTCTATAAAACTGGGGGGAAAAATTGGAAAAATAAGCAAGTAGAAGAAACTAGAACATCTGCTTTCTGCGCACTGGGTGACATGTGCTGAAGAGAAAGTGAAAGCACTTAACAAAGTGCGAACTTTTCCAATCCCAATAGTTTGTGGTGCGTTTAAGGCTTTTACCTGAGAATGTTTGTTAAAAAGGATTTTTTTTTCTTTCAGAGATAGCTCATCCATTTACACAAACAGGCAGACAGGTGCACAGGCTGTAAAAATAGTGAACCGAACACGTCCACTATGCTCTCCATCTCCTGCAAACACGCACACCAAACTTCATTGTGCTCCCTTCACAAGGCCTGGTTACCCAAAGTAACAAGAGGAGCTTATCATCTTCACCCTCTCTTGCCATGCTGTTATCAGACTGGCCTAGTTCACACACACTCACACACACATTAATACACTCTGTTCTATTCTGTCAAAAAAAAGCTTCCCGCTCTTTTCTATCTCACTTTCTCACTCTCTTTCACTTACACACACACACACAAACAGACACACACAGCAGCACAAACTGGGGAATGAATGTTATGGCAGTAGGGGAGTGGTGGTGGGGTCTTATCAGTGTCCTTGGGGGCCTGGCAGCCTCTTCACAGACTTAGATCCCAGCGCCGGGGCCACAGGGACAAACCTATGTGACCAGACTGCAGATGAACAAAGGGCTCTACAGTTGGAGAGTCCTTTATAGAAACAGCAGGCTGCAGGGCACGCTAACAATGAGCATATATATATGAGCAGAGCATGCACTGTGCAGCGGTGGAGCCTGCTCAGAGGAGAGACAGCTGGGCTATAAAATCAGTCCTCACTGTCTGTTTTCCAACATCAACAGTTGTCAATTGTTCATGTGTGCTTTGACCTGAACAGCAATGCTCCCAAAAAGCAGTGAGACACAAAGCGAAGCTTCAGCCACAGTGGAAATAAACCAATTGGCCATTCTTTTTGCATCTCATTTCAACATAAAATCAGACATTTTTTATCTACACGTGTTTACCTTTACCTTTAATTTCCCTTCGGTATAGATAAAGTATTTTTGAATTGAACTAAATTCTAAATATGATGCGCAAAGTAAAGTGTTTCACAGAAGTATTTGTACTCCTCTGATTTTTTTTTAAATTTTGTTCCATTTACTGAGAATTCAACACAAAAATCTGAAACATACATCTTAGATGTACCCCTTTTAAATTAACACATGTAAATAAAAGTTTAGTGCAATCTATAAGCATAAGACGCAACCAAAAAAAGAACATATAGTTCACCTTTAGGATTTAATCTTAGTATGAATCCACCAGTTTTGGGAAGGCTTCAGAGGTTTGTGAGAGAATATTAAGGAAAAAACAGCATCAGGAGGAGCAAGGAACGCAGCAGACAGGTAAGGGAGGAAGCTGTAAAGATATTAGATACATTATCCATTCAACCTGTACAACAAGAGCATATGCAGCTGAATGGTTTATAGTGACTAAAGGAGCAGCAGAGATCAGGGAGAATCTGTGGACAGGATAACTGTTGGTCAAGTACTCAACAAATTTAATGACAGACTGACAAGAAGAAGGCTTTGAAAAAAGACAGAGTGCAATATCATGTTTACCGTTTGTCACAAGTCATGTAGAAACAGCGAAACCTGTGAAAGAAGGTGATGACAGCAAAGAGGAGCTGTTTGTTCCAACATTAATGAAATCCTTCATGGATTTAGTCTATTGGTGAGATGTCAGGCAAAGTGTTCATGTTACTGGAGTTTTTTTTAAATGCAATCTGTGAAGGAAGACATAAGGTCTGTAGAGTGAAACAGAGCGAAGGTAGTATGATGCTGTGGGGATGCTTTGCTTCAGCAGGGGACAGTGAAGCTGTTTATAGTAAAAACAATTGAGCCTGGACATCTCCCCTGGGAGGTGTTCAAGCACGTCCCAATGAAGATGGCCTAGGGGACAGCCCAGGACATGCAGTGAGTTTGTTTCTCTGGCCTAGAAACGCCTCAGGGGAAAGGGAAGTCTGGGCGCTGAGTCTGCTGCCCTCCTGACCCGGTATAGGATAAAGAGTAAGACATTGTGTATAAGTGTTGGTCTACAACATAAAACCCTGTCATAGTTTATGGTGCAAATGCAACACCATTGCATAAATGCAGTTGATTATTCGGTATGTTAACCATATCCTGCACCACTACTTTTAGCAACCCTTTTACACCTCTTCCTTACTAGGCAGTGGTGGTTCTTGCATGAATGTCTGCTTAAGGCAAGCCCCTCATTTTGGGCCTCAGCCAACTCCAAATCACATGCACAGACTTTACTAAAAACGCCCTACACTGAATTGCATCAGTCATTGCTTGAAAATATCTCAAATTCATTAGAAAACAATTATTTTTTTCTGAACTCTAAAGGCCTTTAGAACACTAAACACAAAACAAAAACATTTTTTCAGATTAGGTGCCGCAAAATCAAATATTAAGTGGTTCAAACTAATTAACATGTGCATTTTGGCCTTTAGCATTTTAGGATACAATTTACAAAAGATTTAAAGCAACATATTTTTAACTATTTCTCTCTGATTCTGAAAACAAAGATCGCTTTGATTCTATGAACTGTTCCTAAGATCTGTTCATTTTATTAAGCCCTCTGTTTTTAATTTTGGAATATTCTACTCTTTTGAAAAATGGTTTCAAGCATTTCCATGCTAACATTAGCAATGCCCAAGTGGTTTCTCCATTGTTCAGAATTAATGCTCCTCTCCCACATGTACGCTCTATCTTTGCATCATTAAAGCACTTCTATACAGTGCTGTTTTCTTTGCAGATTCCACCTTTCTGCTCAAAACTGAACTACTCTGGCTGGGGGGTGGAGGAGTGGTTGGTGTTGTTTGGGTTCTCAGCAGAGGCAAAGTACTCCACTGTCCAAAAACATTCAACGTCATGTTGGACTACTTTAAAACTACTTTGGGATATAAGAAACCATGGTTTGATGAAGTTACTGTTTTAAAATTATTGAAACCTTTCTTTAATACACTTCTACACTTTAAACTATTTTTAAGTGCAAATAAGTTTTGGTAGTGAGCAAATATTCTCCATGTTTTCTTGCTTCTTTCAATGGAGTTTCATCATATATGCTGATTGTTTACAAGACAGGAATTTGACTCCATTACTGATAATAATGATTGTTAAACATGCAGTTGGAATGCATGTGTTAGCACCAGATTGGTTAGCTATAAAGCTAATAGCATGCTAATAGCTAATAGCACATCAATGTTAGGTTGTTTGGCTCAGGGATTAGAATTAGAAGTGATAATATTCTGTGAAATAAACTCGCTTATTAAGAAAAAACTTTAGCAGGTCTTTAATCTATGATTTACTTTACGTAGTATCTGACTGCAGCCTAGCTAAGCTAGCTGCCATGTCTTCACCACACCTCCACTATCGCATTCAAGTCATTAAACACAAACTTTTTAAAAACACTCATCCTCACTCTTCAAAGTCTGCAGGCACCGACCACTTTGATGGCATTTGTTAAAAATATTTATGGGGGCGGGGTTATGTTACCAAATTAGGGTTCCACCTTAAGTTTGTATCACTGTTAGTGATTGTAGTAGATTTTGATCCCTAGTTAATCTTGCCGATCGACTTCTTTTGCGAATAATTGTTGATTTTACCAAGAAAGCAACAAGGAAATGTTTATTTTAAACCAAATTGTAATTTTGTTTTTAATTTTCCTCTTAGGCTGGTGGCTATTCTTCATTGGTCTTTATGCAAAAGCTTGTTTTTTTTATAATAATTATATTGCAAATGCACATACAGTCCTAGTGAGGAGTACATGGAACAGCTGACAGTGACTCTCAAAACTAACCCATTCTCTCATTTAATGTATGCGTTCCTATGTATTAGAGTAAGGTATAAAGAAGAGCATTTTGATCACTTTACATATGTTTTGCTTGGTTGGATTTTATTTTTATTGATAACTTAAGGTGTATTCATTTTTTCCATGTTATTACACAACAAGAATTTCACTTGAGCCTCAGTCTTGATGGAAGTACAAGTATGGTTTTCTGTCTTTAAACAGACAGTCACTCAGAACTTATTTAACTCTTATAAGGCATTCATTACTTGTTTTAGAAACTTGTTTCAGAAAATAAATTGTATGCATCTTAACAGATGTTATCATCTTATTTTAAACAATGAAAAGAGGTAACAGATCTAAATTAGTTTTAATTGGTTCATTTACTGGATATTTCCTGGACAGGTTAAATGTAAGTTTCAATTAAAATACCCTGATCTGGGTATTTAAGTCAGTCAATAGAAAACAAATAACAGCCACACATTATCACTGAAATGTTTTCTTCTGAATTCACAAAATAGATTCGATGTAAAATGGCTGTGTTATTAACTTGTGTCCAAACCTTTTCTCATGTCGGTTAACATCATTGAGTTTGGAATCAATGGCCAAAAAATGAGAAACAAATATTAGACCAAAAATTGTCTTTAACAAGTAGGATTCAATATATTTACACATTTGATATTATAAATGCATATAATTGAAAGAATAAAATAACATTTTGGATTAAAACGGTGTGTAACTTGTGGTTAATCCCTATTTTAACAAATTTACGGTCTGCAAATTCCTTGAACCTTAGATGGCAAATATTAAAATAAAAACCCTGGATGAATCTGATCTGGTTTACAATAAGATACAGCAGGATACAGAAATGTGTGATTCATAATAAATCATGTAAAGTAAACACTTTGACCCTAACAACTTTTTACATCCAAAGATTCAATCTTCAAAGGTCGAACAAAATTAGTCCAGATAAAAACAGGTATAGGGCAAATCCCAAACTGGCTTTTAAAAGATCATTGATAAGCTAAAAAACAGCAACTGCTACATGTGTACTGACTATAGACTGTCTAAATCTGCTTTAAAATGACCATTCAATGGGGCAGTTCTTTCACTAAAAGATTGTGTATTTTTATTATTGTAAGTTGTTTTTTTACAAAATTGTAACTTTTTAAAATGTTCATGAAGTAAAAAACTTAAAAAATATATATTTTTTTAATTCACCCTCTACCTTTTCTTACATTACATCTAAATGTGGGATTAAAGGGGAATGTAGTGAGAGGTTCTGGCACGGAAGCAAAGGATTAACAGTTTTAACTTTACATTACAAGTGAATATCTGAAAAAAAAGGTGACAATCAGTTGGGGTTTTTTTAGCCCTCTGGGTAATTAGAGCAAACTTTTGCTGCGGTTGCAGCTGCATGTTATATGGGGTATTTTTCTACCAGCTAAACATATCTGAATGGTTAAAACTTTGCCCAATCTGCTTTGCAAATAGCTCATGGTGACTAAGATGTGAGGAATAGCAACTGTGAATGTTAACCTTCAAGTTTTTGCCACAAGCTCTCCATTCACCCTTTTACAAGGCCACCTTGATGTATAGATATGCTTTGATAATAAGCATTCCTTTCTAGTTCAGGTTGCATTGAAATATGATTTGTTCAAATCAGCTTTTGCTCTTTCATGCACTTTTTTATACTTAAAAAAGTAAAATGACTATAAAACACAAAAATGGCTTCACAAAAGGCACAAAAATTTAGAAATGTTGAGAAATTCTTGACAAAGATGTAAAAAGCATTTCAAATAAATTCTCACAAACCACTTCCAGTAGTCAATGGATTTCCCTGATTTCTTTCCAGTTTGTATACATTTTTGGATTTAAATTCCTTTATAAATTGTATTTACTGAAGTACTGTAGCAAAACATTTGATTATATGTGATAGTGCTGCTTGAATTTCAGTAAAATAAGAGAAAAAAACATTAAGGTGGTTTGAGAGGAGGTTTGTGTACAAAACTACTGAAAATGCTGAGGCATTCTGTTATGTCATTAGCCCACAAACCTTAAAACCAGGATGTTAAAGTCTGTACTTTGATGGCCTTAAAAAAAATCAGCATTTTATGATCATTAAAGTTAGGTAAAAATCAAATTGTTAATATTCAAACTTTGTTTTGCAGTCAGTTTCTCCACTGTGTGGGCTCTTTAATTTTAACAAGAAACACTTTACTCATGCAGTTAGTGTCTTTTCCACACCTAGTGTATGATCAGATCACAAACACAGCTTCACACTTACAGAGCTCACCTATGTTCTACATTTCTCAGGTCATAATAATATTACAGATGCTCAAAACAACTGCAAACATTAGAAGCTGAGACAAATGAGGCTGCGTCTGGCAGAGATATTGTCCCTGGCCCTAAAACTCAGGAAGTGGTTCCTCCTAACTGAGCTGTGCTTCCTGCGTGATAACTGACCTAAACATGCTCAGCCTCAAACACCCAAAAATGAGAAAAAAAAAATCCATTTTCACTCTCCCTTCTAGGGTAAGTAGGAAAGGATTTTGTTAAAAACAAAAAGGAGAATTAATGCTTTAAAAAAAGGAAACAACCTCAAACAGATTAGAATATAATCCTTGAATGAAGCCGGCTCACAAAGCCTGATCCAGTACAAACAACAACCAAAATGCAGGTATAATACTCATAGGAAAGGGGGGTGAAGGTAAGAGCAGGTGTGGCAGCAACGTTTACTGCTTAAATTTGATACCCATGAGGGGGAGGAGACTAAAAAGGACCTGGCAACAGAATTCTACCTTTTATTTATCCTTTGCCCTTCTCATCTTGTTCTGTCAAAATAAATCCATGAATCACAAAGCAGTTTTAAAAGGATGAATTGATAAATTCTATCTTACAAGCAAATATCTGAAAAGAAGTGCTGTCCATTTTTTTTGCCTCCCCGAGTAAATATCTTGTAGAACAAGCTTTTGGTGCGGTTGCAGCTGCATCTCAATTGGGGTATTTCTCTACCAGCTAAACATATCTGAGTGGTTAAATCTTTGCCCACTCTGCTTTGCAAAATAACATAGGTGGAGTCAGATCTGAAAACCTGCATTTATGAGCATTAACTTGCAGTTTGTTAACACAAGTTCTCGCTTGTACCTTGTTTTTGAACATGTCTAATATAACCAATAGATTGGTTTGATATAAACTTTCCTATTGTACCTCTGGATGTATTTCTAGGGTCTTTATCCTGCTGAGAGGTGGAACATCACTGATGTTTCTCAGCTTCTTACAGGTTTTTTTCCTTAGTTCTAGTAATTGTGCTTCATCTATCTTCTAATTAACTCTGCCCCCCTTTTTCTGTCACTGTAACAGAAAGGCAACACAACTACTACCACTTTGCGTTGACATATCATAGAAATAGTGTGTCAACGCAGTGTTGTTTGTTCACTCGACACTATGCTTTCTTAGCATATGGTCAAAAATAACCTTTTAATCTCATTTCTTCCATTTTTGCTGCACCCCCTTAATCGGTTGCTTGTTTACCTAACATTTTCCTTTTGCACACCATTTTTCACATGTAAATTCACGCTATGGTAGCTTTGGAGGTTCGCCATCGTTATTACATTTCTAAATGAAATACTTTCATATTACTTAATATCATATTATTTATTCTAGAATTGCGCCTCCTATAGGTGGCTGCATGTTGGAGTAGCTCTGCTAGCTTGATTCTGATATTCTTTTTTAAGAGAACTTTAATTCTTCCATTTTTGTACTGCAGAAATTTTTCTGATGTCTTTCGCCTCTGTACTTGAGTGCTGGGAAAGCGGAGGGGTTTTAGTGATATTATTACCCTTTTGGAAACTTATGATGCTTAACACAGCAACCAGAGCAAGTAATTTTTTTTTACACCAGGGAGCAGTTTTTAACATTTTTAAAACTAAAATAATTCATCAACTTCTTCTGCAAGTACCAGCTGAGTTGAAAAGGAGGCACCGGGGATACAAAGCAGGAGCAAGGAGAAGAGAGAGGAAAAATACATTTTAATTTATTACTCTAAAAGAGACAACCTGACATTAAAAAAGAAACTGTAAGAGAATGGTCAAAGGAAGCTGAAGAAACCCTGCAAGGTTGGTTTGAGGCTACAGATTGGAATGCACTGTGTCAGCCACACAGAGAGAACATCAATGCAATGACTGAGTGGGTGGCTGACTACATAAACTTCTGTGTAGATAAGTCCATGCCAACCAGAACAGTGAAATGCTTCTGAAATAGTAAATTGTGGGTCACAAGTGATCTGAAGGAACTAGTCAACGAGAAAAAAAACAAGCCTTTAAGAAGGAAGACAGAGAATTATTGAGGAGCATACAGAAACAACTTAATATCAAGATAAGAGAAAGCAGCGATGTGTGGTCAGGGATAAAGAAGATTGCAGGCTTCAAGCAGAAGGATGATCATACAGACATAAGTCTAGACAGAGCCAATGAACTAAATACCTTCTCAAACAGCTTCAGTTCAGGAACAAGCTCGGCATCTTTTTTCTCCAGCCCGCAGGACATCCTGCCCACCTCTGCCAATGACTGTTGTGCTTCTATGGATTTGTTGTCAGCTAAATCAGAAGATGGTGGTGTCCCTTCTGCCTTTCACCTGTCTGTCTCTAGAAGTCAAGTGAAGAGGCAATTGGAGCGACTAAATCATAATAAGTCAACAGGTCCTGATGATGTCAGCCCCAAAGTCCTGAAGGTCTGTGCAAAGCAGCTCTGTGGGATTCTACAGCACATCTTCAACCTTAGTTTGACCCAGGAGACAGTTCCAGAGATGTGGAATACCTCATGCCTTGTTCCAGTACCAAAGAAGACTCAGCCAACTGTCCTGAGTGACTATAGATCTGTTGCCCTGACATCCAACATCAGGAAGGTTCAAGAGAGTCTTCTGTGGGTTCACCTCAGCAAACAAACCCGCAGCTATCAGGACCCCCTGTGGTTTGCTTATTGCCACGAAGTAGGAGTTGAAGATCCCAACATAGACTTGCTTCAACAAACCCACTGTCATTTAGGCAAGGCAGACAGCACTGTGTGGATCATGTTTTTTAGATTTCTCCAGTGCATTTAACAGAATTCAGCCTGACTTATGAGGCGGAAACCATTGCTTGAATCAAAGACTACCTGACAAACAGACCACAGTTTGTTAGACTGAAGGGTCAAATTATCAAGTAATGAGCAGCACGGGAACACCACAGGGAACAGTACCCTTTTACTCTCTACACCTCTGACTTCCAGTACCAGACAGAGTCATGTTAACTACATAAATACTCAGATGACTCTGCAGTCATTAGGTACGTAAATCAAAGATGGACAAGAAGCTGAGTCCAAGTACAGAGAGCTGCTGAAAGGCTTTGTGGCATGGTGTGGAAACAATCATCTGATCATGAATGTCAGCAAAACTAGGGAGATTATTGTAGATTTCAGAAGAAATGGGAACAAGTTCAATCCTGTTAACAACATGGGAGAAGGCGTGGAGGTTGTGGAGGAGTATAAATACCTTGGTGTTCACATGGACAGCAAAGTAGACTAGAGAGCCAACCATGAAGCCGTGTACAAGAAGGGAGAGAACAGACTGTACTTCCTAAAGAAGTTTAGCTGCTTCTGTGTTTTCCAAAATATGCTACATATCTTCTACAAGTCTGTTGTGGAGAGTGTGATCTCTTTTCAAGCTAATAAAGAAGGATCTCCTCTAGAACCTCTGATGATGATTAAACAAAGGAGAATTATTAATGAAGTGAAGAAGATTATGTACAACAGCGAGCAACCTCTTCAGAAGATTTTCAAACAACAACAGAGTGTCATCAGTAAGAAGCTTCTCCAGGTTTGATGCAAGACAGACTGGTACAAATGATCCTTCCTGTCTACGACTATCAACACCTACAACAAACAGTTAAGAGAAAACCAAAATATGAGATACAAAAACATTTAATTTAAAGTATTTTTGAATTGGATTGAATTAGTTGCCTCATGGAGTAAGAAGCACATCAATGGGTGGGTGGCCTTCTGAATTATGTTAAACTTTGATATTAGATAAAGTCACTCATACAGTAAAGCATAAACATCATAGGTATTATCTGATTTTGATTACCTGCTTTTTCTTCAGCCATCTTTTATGACAGGGCATGTTAGTGTGGCAAGGTGCACACTACAGAGGGCCTGGGCGGGATGCTTGAAGTTGCTGAGCTGGGGAGCTGGTTTGGTGAAATACAACTGCACCCCCGGTGCATAAATGAGCATTACTGCAGATGCTTCCCTCCGGCTTTATAATCTCCATTGCCCCAACAGGCCCAGTAACTGTTCACTGTCCTGCTGGTTACATAAACATTAGTTACATGGTTGTTATCTGTTTAGTAAGGGGGTTCAGTACTGTTGCAGTATTTGTACAGTTTTGCTTCTGTTTGTGCAGTTTGTATGAGCTTCATAAGTGATTTTTTTTGTTTACATACAAGCTGATAGTTACTCTTATTTTACATTTTATCTGTAAATGGACTTCTGTTTTCCATTTCTTGTTTAATCTGGGCATCGTATTTTTAATTACTTGACATTTTTTCTCCTTTGTTGTTCAATGTATTTAAAAACTCTAAATGTGTATTTAACTAAATATAATATATATATATATATATGTAACATATATATGTGGTAAACTCCAGGCAGGCTGCCAAGTTTCCAATTTCTAATCCATGGACCGTTATACCGTTTACCAGTATAGCACATGGATCCTGCCAGCAATGCCAGTTGTGGCAAGGTACACAACAGAGGGCCTGGGCAGGATTCGATCCCCGGACACAGGGATATTCCCCTCCAGAAGCATTGTGACAGGACCCCATATTGTCACACACACACACACACACACGTGTATATAT
>JAUZNJ010030512.1:0-14743 GCA_034780135.1 Jordanella pulchra
GGAGAACCCGGAGAGAACCCACGCATGCACGGGGAGAACATGCAAACTCCATGCAGAAAGACCCCGGACCGGGAATTAAACCCAGGACCTTCCAGCCCAGGGTTGGTATTATTATTATTAAATATATATCAGGTGGAGCCATCAACCATTGCCTGGATCATAGGCTACCTGAAAACAGACCACAGTTTGTAAGACTGAAGGGTCAACTGTCCAAGTAGTCAGGAGCACCACAGGGGACAGTAATCTCACCATCCCTCTTCACTCTCTACACCGCTGACTTCCAGTACCAGACAGGGTTCTGTTACCTGCAGAGATACTCAGATGACTCTTCATGTTTCCAAATAAAAGCGACCTGTATGTGATCTGCGGTGTGAACTGCATGCATACAGCTTAAGTGTGATGACGTAGTGAGTTTTATGTTTACAGAAGTAGACATGGATGGTTGTGCGGGAGAGCATCTTGCGATCCTTCATTCTTTTTCCAACCAGAGCCAGTGCATTAACAACACAATTTTTTCAAGAAGATCAAAAAGAAAGATCGCTCTCCACATTATTGTCCGCCACGGTTGTTTTTCTTCCTGTGCCTGCGTAGCAAGATGCAAAATAGGAACCTTTGTCAAGTATTAATGACGTTCAGGTCGGATAAATGCGACCTGGCCATTCAGACACGGGTCGCATTTGAAAAGATCATATACGTATCTGATGCAGGACCTCATAAATAAGTGGTCTGAGTCGTATTTGAAAATGTCAGATCTGTGTTGTTCAGACTGTCATGAAAAGATCAGACACATGTCCCATAAAGGCAAAAAAGGAACAGATTTGGGGTCACTTCAGGCTGCAGTGTACACAGCCTTAGTTTCTTCCTTGAGTCTTTTCCTTGTGCAGTCATTTGATCCACAGCTTTCTGTTAATTAGTAGATTCTGTTCACCTGTATTTCCTCATTTAGCCAAATGTTTGCACCTGTTTTCCTCAGTACTTAAGCCATCAGTTAGTTGTCAGTATTACTCATGTCGCCTCATGTCTTCACACCTGTATCTTTGTTCATCTGTCGCCATTATCTCATCAAATTCTCAAAACCTTATGGGCTGCTTCCCAGCATCAGTCTGCACTTTGGTCCTGGACATGACATAAGAAGATGCAATTACATAAAGTTCAGTCTTGTCATAATTCTACTACAATACAATCACAGTATGTTTGGTCGTTCTGTGGCGTTCAGAGGAGAACCAGCTTCACTATTATTGGTCCAAGCCTGGGTGACGCTCTGGACACAAACCATCTGACATCTGAACTCTTGGTGAGCTGTATTCATCATCTTGACAGAAACGGGCCTGGATCGCTGACAAGTGTTGATCCTTTATCAGGATATGAATAAAGCCAAAGATGCTGGAGCAAGTAAAGCCCTAAAAATCCTCTGCGTTGTCTTCTTCACATGTAAGCAGATATTTTTTTTTCATAAATTCAAGTTTTACTTATTCTTCAAACTGCTCCCACTTAGTCAGTGTCATGATCCATGGTTTTCTGTGTTATTTTTGAAGCTTCCTGCTGTCTCTGTGTTCTCTGTGTCGTCCTGGTCCTCCCCTGATTACCCCCAGGTCTGTCTTGTTTCCCTGATTATCTCCCTGTGTATTTAAACCGTCCTGTGTCTCTTGTTCTTTGTCGGATCCTTGTCTGAGAATGTCTGCGATAGTCTGACTTCCTCTGTAATCCTCTAGTGATCGTTGGAATTATTTCTTTGCCTCTCGTAAGTCCAGCGCTACCGGTGTTAACCCTGGTTTCCGTTAAGCCGTGCTGCTGGTCGAGGACATCTTCAGTTTCTGTATTTTGGACATTTACCTCATTAAAACCATCATATTTCACCACTTCCTGGTTCCAACCTCTGCCTCACCACCACCAAAACAACTGTTTCATGACAGTCAGATTAGATCTGCTCACATCAGTTTTCCAGATTCTGTATCAAATTCAGGTCTGGACTTTGACTGGTCCATTGTAACACATGGCAGCGCTCTGAAGGTATTGTGTTTCTCACTGATAGGAGCCCTTTTTCTGGGACTGTATTTTACTCCACCCATCTTCTGGTTGGATCTGTGCAGCTTTCTTTCTTCTGCTGATTGAAAGCCTCTACACACCATAATACACAGCCACCACTTTTCTCCACTCTGTGTTCTGTGTTTTTTTGTGAACTTTTAGTTTTACTTTGTAAGGTAAAACTCTAAGATAGACAAAGTGAATAAAAATATTATGATATGCAGCAGTAAGATCCCTAACACAGGTGAAATAGAAAGCATTAATCAACATTTAGCTTGTTTTGTCTAACCTTCAGCTTTAATCGATTTGTCATTATTCATTCAGCCTCAGCTTTATAACTGTGACTCTCAGCTGTAGAGGAGCTCCTCTTTTACCAGCTGCTTTCATTTCGGTTGTTTTTCACAATGCATCAAAATCTATGACATTGTCTCAATATTATTGCGAGATATAAATAATTATGGCTAAATGTAGTGTTATATTTAGCTATGATTGATAGAATCGCAGAGGCATTTGATGGTTCCTCCTCTTGTTGAGGAAAATATGTTTATTGTCCACAATTTTCTCTTTTTTTACTTGGATAACTTAAAAAAGGTAAACGCTTTATGTGATGTGACAACAGGACCAGCTTTATTCTCTTTAGGGCAGGTAATCCAGATGAGATGTAACTGCTTTTGGGTTGTGTTGAGAGGGAAACCACAGTCCTTGTCCAGTAGGACCACATGTGATTGTTAAATGGTTCCTAGCAAGCAGCAGATGGATCATGACTAATGAACGCATCCATCCATCCATCCATCCATCCATCCATCCATCCATCCATCCATCCATCCATCCATCCATCCATCCATCCATCCATGTTCTGTTTTCCTTTCTTCTCTGTCATCCAGTCCTCACTCTGCATCTATCTTGAACACAGCAGACCTCTGGGATCTCGTCATCTCTTCATCCCCTTCAGTTGCACAAACTAACTCTAAGTTAATCAAAAGTTCAACTCTCTGCAGTTTTTTTGTGCTTTTCACACCAGTCAGAAAAACAAGAAACAAATATTTCATTTTTGCTGCAAACACAGCTGAGGACTTTTAGTATCTTGGCCACCAAAATAAAACTCCACAAAGATGGCTTTGCACTTTTCAAGTCACATTTTTTTCTCACAGGGACAATTTAACAAGGATGAGTGCATCTCCTGCTGATGGTGTCCATCCCATTTATCCAAGTCTTCTTGACAGAAGAAATGTATTTAGTGGAATTACCACAAAGGAGTTGTTGTTTTCTTTTTCACCACCTAACAATAATTTTAGATAATCATGTAAGATGCTGAAAAGTTTTATGATCAAGGAGTTATAAAAAACAAATCAAGTAAGTAACAGATTAGAAAAAATAACCTGACACACTGAGTTTCTGGGAGGGGAGATTAGTGCTTAGACCAAAGTATTCTCTGACACATTTACAGTTTTATATATCAGGTCATAATAAAGCTGGTTTAAGCTTTACCATTTAACAAAAAGTCCTAGTAAAACAGCTGACAAAAGAGATGTGTTTTGAGCTCGCTCTTAAAACCATCCACAGAATCACGGGAACATAACGAGAGGGAGATCATCCTAGCGCCATGGTGCAACGGCCTGGAAGGAGCGATCTCTAGCCTTGAAACAGATAAAAAGGACAATGAAAAGATTCTTATCAAAAGAAGGGATGCAGGGACAAAACAGTGGCTGCATTTTGGACCATCTCCAGATGGGACAGTTCTTTTCTTGATAAGACAAGTAAAAAGACTGTTACAGCTGTCTAGATAAGAAGAAACAAGCCAGATAAAGCCAAAATTAAAACATTTAAAGAAAACTGTAAACGTTATTGATTTTGGCTGCTTCCACAGGATTGAGGAGAAAAATCAGCAGCCAAATGTTGATGACAGAATACAGCATTTCACTTTAAGGGTCTGATCTTCAAAGATTGGGAGTATTGGGTGCAAAATTGCACATGCATGTTTTTTTTAATAACCGTAATAAGTGGATGTGTTGCAGGTGATCTACGAAGATTGCTGCTTGTTTAGCCAAGGAATTGAACAAACTTCAAGCTGAACCAAGCTGAACCACAGAACGGGTGCAGATCATGACAAAACCAAGGAGCTGCAATGGTCTAGTCAAAGTCTGGAGCCCAACCTGATAGAAATACGGTGATGGAACGCTCAGAGAAATGCGACCAGATGTACAGGAAAGAATCTCTCTCCTCTCTCTGAAGTAACAGGAGAAAAATCAAGTCAGAATAAAATCTTTGCTGGGTGTCTTTAACTTCAGTGTTTTTAATCCAGTATGGTGGGACTCCCAGCGGTGTTCCAGATTATCAACACTACAGCTCAGAGCCAAACATCGACAAGCGGCAGCCAGAGGGCCAACGAGCTGGTTGCAGCAGATTACCAGTGAGAGGCTGGAGGATTGAAGAGGTAGGAGGAGAAGGATAGAGGGAGATAAAAAAAGAGAAAGAACCTATGGATGAGTCATCTCCCCAGCCAGGCAGCCTCTCAGATATAATGCCAGCACAGTTGGTTATTTGCAGCCGACTCAGACTGCCGGGTTACCGTCGAGCATGATCTCTCCCAGAGCTGGCTGAGGTCTTGCTGACATGCATCAGTCTGCATCCCAACAGGATCTTTAACTCATCTGTAGAGAAGCTAAAAACCTGCAGCACACAGAGAGCACACAAGCCCAGCGCATTTCTGCTTGTCTCAAGACTTCAGCCCTCATTAGGTGATGTAACAAGACATCGACAAACTGGGGATTAACTGGGGACATATTTTCTGTAGCTTAGCCGCCCAAACAAGCATCCCGCTCAGCTGAGTCACAGCAGAGCAGCTGTAATGATGCAAATTTGGGGCATGTTCTCATGGAAATAGATTTTTCCTTCTCCCTGAGCTCTGCATGCAGCTTCAAGTTGGAGATCATGGCTCTAAATTGGAAAAAGGATTATATTCCCATTCCCGAGTGGAAGTGACCCGGAGTTTAAGTATCTCAGAGGTCTTATTCAAAAGTGGAAGCAGAACTGAGTTAGAGATAGACGAGTCTGCAGCAGTGAGCTGAGCAGCTTAACACGAGCTTTAGCTGCTTGCAAAGGTTTACTCCATGTTTCTGCAACTTTAAACTGAAGGCGTCTGTTGTTAGGATGGAGAACACCAAACAATTAGCTGCCATTCATCTGCCCTCTCAGATAACCAGGGACATCCTTAGATCTACAAAGCGCCTTTCCTCTCTCTGCTGATAATTTCATCTTTTACAAACCTTGAATAATAACAGACTGTGTTTGATCAGAGTTGCCCTTTGCTTTGCTAGTTTAAATAAACTGAAATGAAGTATCCTGCAGTTCCCTCTGCTGCTCATAGCATTCATCTACTTCTGCACAGACAGTCGTGAGTCACCGCCTGCTTCCTGACGTTGGTGTGGCTCATCACTGGTGGCGTATGCGATTCAGGTTAGTGCACCAGGAGGAGAGCGGAGGAGTGCTCCTGTTGATAGAGTTTCTGCAGCCCTTATTTCCGAGCCTGAAAACACTGATATGTGAGATAAACTGGACAGGGAGTCGATCCAGCTGTGCACAACATTTAATTCTGTTCCATTGAAGAGTTATGCATTGCACAACCAGTTTTATAATCAGAACTTGTTCTAAACTGGATGTTTTATTTTGGAGCAACATAAAAGATAAAGTCTTTGCTCATATTTTGGTGCATGATAACACTGATCACCCCAACATGCTGAAAATCTGAGATCTTTGGTTACATAAACACCACAAGCTTCTCTGTACAGGATGCCTGAAATTATTAACTCTGTTTTAGCTGGAATACACTCTATTTCCTTTTTGAAATTAGCCTTTGCGCATGGGAAAGATGTTTGCACGTTACTCCTAGTGATGTTATGAGACCAAACTGACCAAACCATAGTAGTTTCATTAAAATTAACTTGCATTTATTTCCTCTATGTAGTGGTGACAGTGACGTAGGCTGTAGCAGTGTACCTTTCACCTGAAGACTTCCTGGTTCAATATTTGCTTGTGGTTTTTGAAAGTTGCACTATTTAATCAGTATTTTGGCCATAGTGGCCAATTTGTATTGGTTTGGCCTTTTACCAATATAGTTGCTTAAGAACGGTATCAAATTAGATTGGTTGTTTTAAACAAAAGATTGGGTGGACACATAACTTCCATCCAGATTAAAACAAAAAAACTATGGAAAGAATTTTGTTTTGAATAAAACCGACCAACACCTTTTATTTTACTCATCATTGCTCAAGTGGCACAAACACTTTCAGGGCCTGCTGGAATTTAAGTCACTAAAATGACAGAAAACAGGGTAGCTTTAAAGGTTCCTAAGACAATTTAAACACTTCAAACTTAAAAAGTATATTATACACATCAATCATGAGCAATTTCAAAGGGACTTATATAAAAAAAACAAAAAAAAGAAGAAAAACAATTGGAAACATCCCAGACTATAATGGTAACTGTAGTTATGCACTGCGCCAGTAGGTGGTATCATGTTCACATGAAGCTCCATGAAATGAGTGATTCATTGAAGCAATTTGGCTAAATGGTTCAAAGGCCTCATGAGGCTTCATTTCACCATCACTAGTTCCTCCCAACTTGGTTTGATTTATCAGTTAACTCTGCTAGTTGTGAACAAATCAAGAACATGATGCGCCGCAGCTGCTATTGCTGCTGTGATTGGCTAAAAGCAAGCTGCCACTCAATCAGCTTGAAGAACTGTACTGAATGTCCCTCCTTTTTGCAAACTCTTTCCAAAGGAGCCTTTCCAGGTGGATACTGTGTAGGATTCAAATTAAACTACAAGTATTAACCTGCCTTATCACAGGTTCCTGAAATGTTACAGTAGGAAATGAATAAAAAAGGATTAGAAACAGTTTATTTTTAAGAAGCTGCTTACCAACAAACCAAGTGAGTAAAATGTTACGTGTCCCACTGTTTCTGTGTCAGAAAAACAGATTAGCAAACAGGAAAGAAAAAAGACTGAATTTAGAGGTTGCTGTTGTTGTTTATCTGTCTGAGGAAACAAGATGCATAAAACTGATTGAGCTCACTTCCTTGATTCCTACGCTTATATGTTGCTTATATCATTTATTCTATTGATAAATACCAACGTCATACATCATGATGTTGTAGTATTTTACAAATGACAAACAGGAGCCTGATGGCTCAATGAATAAATTATTAACAGTTAAAGGGCGGCTTTAACAAACAGCTCAGATGTGATAATAACATCACAAATGCAAGGTCTGACCTAAAAGCTTCAGTTTCAGGAGGCAAGTCACCAGATAACGTGGTTACAAACAGGAACTGAATCCAGGCTCCTTCCATCACATCATTTATGTCAAATCATCTCACCTCTGGCCATGAGGATAACGAGAACTCCTGGAACAGCTCTGGAACCAATTCAAATCTGTTGAAGACGTCTGATCCTGCAGGGAATACAGATACTTTCCTCAAACCTCATTGCTATTCATCTCCATATAAAAGCCCGTTGAGTTAGCTTTTACCTTGTTGGTTCCTCAGGAGCATATTTGTGTAATTATTAACCTTTATTTGCCTGGAGAACGGTGACTGAGCATTAACTGAACATTAACTCCTGGCAGATGGCCGGTATGCCTGCAGTTTATTTAAACTGGAGCTGGATTAGAGGAGCTAAGGTGGAAACATTTGGTAAAAGCAAAGACTTGTTCAGCTTGTTCAGATCTTAAATCTAAAGCATTAAAGCTAACAGGGCTCAATAAAGAGCCTCGGAAACACATGACTTCCAAGTGTTTTGCACATTTATTTATTTACTTTCAGCACTCATGGATTAAAGAACATTACTACGCACACAGATAATTGTTTTTCATTTAGAAAAAGCATAAAATGACTCCTGCTATCAGGTGCATGAAGACGAGGAAACGCGTTTAAAGCGGGTGCATTAAAGCTTGAGGTGGAGTGGAGAGGAGAGAAAAGCTGCAGAAGTATTCTTGAAGAATAAAGGTCCTATTATATAAAAAGCCTTCCATGGAAATAAAAAAAAATAATAAAGCACATCATCAGATTTCATTCAACACACAACTATTGCACCACATGCATCATACATGATAAAGACCAGTAAAAGTCTTTGCTTTCTTGCACACTGGATGCTAGAGCAGGACTCGGCAGAATGAAACCATTAATTATTACAGACTGAAAATACCTTCATAAATGCAATTTGTGGTGCATTCGGAAGGTTTTCAGTCTAAATGTTTGTTGTTTTCTTTTGTTTGTTTCTGTAAATAAATGGCTACTGTTTTTCTGCTGCTGTCAAACAAGCTCTGCACTGGTGGCAAAATGCCCTGAAGTCTAGGCTGCAGCTGACCCTCTCCCCTAGAAGCGTTTGATGTTGTATAAAGCTGTACTTTCAGCTGCAACATCACCAGCAGCTGTTTCCTGGATAATTTGAAGCAAAATGAGGATTTTTGGAGAGCAATCTATTGCTAAGACAAGAGGATGTTGATGTCCTCTCAAGCGATTATTGCAGTCAGACTGCTGATTCCAGCTGATTCCTTACAGCCTCGCCTGTGTTCGAGTTACGACTAGACTCACATGAACTTAATGTGTCATTTTGCAGGTATTGTGTAAAAAGTATCTTGTTATGCATCAAGGCATGTAAGGCAACCAAACGAATAGTTTCATGTTGCTTCTATTGGCGCTGACAGTGGATTAGTCTAAGTACCATGAACTAATCTGCTTCTGATCACCTTGTGTGGCTATAAGTGAAAAACATCTCAAATCATTTCAATCATGTTTCTGGTCCTTTTGAGTAACTTTTCTTCTTCCATTTAGGACGTTATCTTCAGTGAGAGAAATGGTCCAGAAATAGCGCGCCGGAGGAAATGATAAAGTTATTACTCACACAACTCGGACGCAGTTTGAACAAACAAACATAGCGCAAAAGAACTCATTATGCAGGAGGGAAATTGTAAGTACTGAGGTGTGAAACGTAGGCAGACGTGGTGCTCCTGATAAATGAGGTGGCAAATGACCTTCACGGCAGGCGGCAGCGGTCGGAGCAGATAAAGAGAAAATGTTACTTCAGATGACAGAAAGCAAAATATGGTGGAGAAGTAACCAGAATGAGGAGGTTAGCTTTCAAAAGGGTTCAGATGAGGAGACTCATAAAAGATGTTGGATGGATTCTGAAGCTTTATGTCGACATCTACCCACAAAGGTTTGCAGCTGACGGTGCAAACTTTTCTAAAGTTTTCAGGCAGACTAAATTTCTTGGTGAATATAATCCTTAAGTTCACTGTAGATTTGTTTCTGCTCTGACTGTAAAAAGCTGGTCAGAAAATGATATAATAAAGCTGCTCTATTGTAGAGAGGTCAAAGTTCAAAGAAGAAGCAAGAAATCTCAATAGTTCTTCTTAAAGCTAAATATTTTCTTCAGGTCAGAATAAAATACTTGGCGTATCGATGCTTCATGTACACTACAAACAATTTGGATTAATGTTGAATTTCACTCAAAACAATCTAAGTTGATTTTACTTAGAAGAGTTGATTTAAGAAACAAACTTAAGTAAATTTTAATAGTTTTACTAGTAGATTTTACACAGAGAGGAACACAACCATCCACACACAAGAAGAATTTAGAGAAGCCAATTAACCTAACGGCCCACATTTTCTGACAGTAGGAGGAAGCCGGAGTACCTGGAGAGAACCCATGGATGCATGAGCAGAACATGCAAACTCCATGCAGGAAGACCCTGGACTGAGATTCAAACCCAGAAGCTTCTTGCTGCCAAGCAACACTTTTCTATTTCTGACCTAAACATGGTCAGACGAGGCAAAAACTATTGCTAATATTCAAGTACATGTTACTTGCATCTGTTAAGTTGGGAACTTATTTGAATACTATTTGATTAATTACATTTATTTGTCTTTTGATGGATATAGATTTACAAATTGATTCTCATTAAAACATTAAATCCAAGGTGTCATTTTGAAGTAAAGGCAATTACATGGCAACTTGCAGTGAATTTTAAGTAAAAACAGACGTAATATTTACAGGATCAAAAAGTCCATTTTTCTTCATTGTAGGCTGCTCTTCTCAAAAACTCACTTATGTAACTTGAGATGGTCGGATGCGTCTTTAAATAAGTCATGTGACCCAGAGCGCCACTTTCCAGCAGTCTGATCTCCTCTTAAACTTTTCAATCTGCTGGTCCGAAGCGGTCTGCGAGTTGATCTCAGGGGCGATAAACTTTGAAGGTATAGAGGTCTAGCAACCCTGGTGGCTAAAATTTACACATTGTTGCTTTGAAACGAGATGTTTTTTTTCTTTAAAAAAAGGAGATCAATCATAAACCATACCACCTAGAGGTGTATTTTAAGATGTACTGTCTTAGAACACAAGCAGTATTTGTTTAATGTTATTCTTATAAACAACTTTTAGCTGTAAATGGTGACATACAAATAAAAAATGCTATATTATTTTCTTATAAATTTCTGTGATATTCACGCTAATGCTTTCAAAAACCTTCCATGAGTATCTTTTGCACTAAACGACCTGGATTTAATGCTCCAGGATTTTCTTTAACCCCATAAAAGGAATACTGAGGAATTTGTCAGCCTGCTTTTTCCATGAGTCTGAAAGGTCTGCAGCAATTATCTAAATTAGCCTTAAAAAACAGACACACCTGGTTTTACTCTTTACTCCCAGTGCCGTACAGATTAATCCCCTAAGTAATGCTTTGTTGTTGTTCTTATTGTTTCAGTTGATAATTAATAGTAAATGAATTATGAATTATGCAATTTCTATAATTAATCATTTTCATTACTAAGTTGCACTGGACTCATAAGCAGGAGAAGTTTAAATAATTGTTCAACATTAAACGTTTTATCACCCTGCATCTGGACAGAGTGCTTGCCTTATAACTGCCCGATCCATTTACAGTATCTAATAAAAGCTGATAATGGGTAGCGGGAAATCCCCAAGTGCTCAACTTGTTTGGAGCTCTGTCCACTAATCTCAGAGAGGACATTTAAAAGTAGGCTCAGAATAATGATAAACTGACTGCACATATGAAGTTTTAAGCCGTTCTTTAACAAAAACACCCCAAAACTTGACAGATAAAAGTATAAAAATGACATTTGTATGCTCACCCTCTCCAGTGACTGCTGCTGCTGCTGGTAGCCCTGCAGGATACCTTGCTGAAGATGGAAAGTTTCTGAAGACCTACTTCTGCTCCGGGAAAAAGAAAAGGTCTTGGGTCCATAGAGGGATCAAAACTTCAGGAAAGTAAATCCCTGGAAAAGTAAAACTAGTGGAAATGTCTATTAGAAAACTTTCAAAATCTCTGGGTTTCTTAAAAAAGGCAATGGAAAGAGGGATGGATGGACAGACTTTAGCTTCTAGTGTTCAAGGTCATAAAATGTAGAGAATTTGCTGAATATTTGTCATTTCTGTACATGAATGACCAAAGAAATACCTCTAAAAGTAGCCTGTTCTTTTTGTCAGAAGACAAGCGGACACTGAGGAAGAAGCAAAGCTTACGACAGAAATAGAAAGTTTCCCTTGTTATTCTGGTAGGTCACAGTTTGGAGTTTAGTTTTAATGTCCACTGTTGCCAAGAGACTGTAAACCTATTTTTACAATTTTATCATCAAATATGCTTTTTGACAAATGGTTTCAACCAATGGTGAATCTCTGTGTTGCAGTGGCAGAAGGAGGGATTGCTGCTGAATCAATGACTGATGCCATTTGCTGGGCTTCTTTGGATGGATCACTGTTTTTATCATGAAGCTGGAATAGAAACTTTGCATGAGTTCGGTTCACTCGTTTCACTCTGGAAAACATCAATAACTCTCAGCTCCAGACCTGAACGACTCTAATTAGACTCACTCACCTGCAGGAGTTTCATCATTAAAGCAATGAGTTAATTAGTGAATGAATCATCTCTGATCCATAATCAGCAACATGCATTTTACTGCAAGACTTCCAACAATGAATCACGGCTGATCTCAGAGCAGTTCTCTTTGGAGTTATTCATGCTCAGTGGAGCTGCTCCCGATGACTTCATCAGTACAGTCTGTTCCTCTACTGATTGGTCCAATGATGCACAGCGACAGACTCACAGATTTAAACTGGTCTTAATGGAACCGGTCGTTTGCTGTGTTTTCCTCAGCAGTATGATTTCCTTTGGTACACAGGGAACTGTGAGTGTTCTAGTCAATGTTTTACAGATCAGTAGTTTTAACCCATCAGAACTGCTGATAACTTTGCTGATTTACACCTTGAAACTTTAGGACTAATAGAAAGCTTAAAATACTTACTAAAAACATTACTTGTTATCACAAGTTTTCAGAAGTGCCTCGATAAATTGGAAAAAATTTTGACAAACCAGCATGAAGTTGTGACACTAAACTAAAAAAGCACCTCATCTGCACTTAGAAAATGGTTCTCTTCTGCACTTCAGGGACATGGACTCCTCTCAAACAGAGTAGAACAAACTTAGGTCCATTAATTGACTGGTTGAGTTTAGGAGCCTTTATTCTCACTTGACGATTAAACAGAGAAAAAGAAATAGAATAGAATAGAATAGAATAGAATAGAATAGAATAGAATAGAATAGAATAGAATAGAATAGAATAGAATAGATCTTTATTTTCCATCAAGGTGGAAAGTTTTTTTTGACTCACCAGACAGGCAGACATAAAATACAAATGCTGACAAAGAATGAAAACAAACATAAAAATATGAATTCAGACAAAAAACGGTTCAATAAAATATATGAAACTAGAACAACTCAGGTCATTTGAGTGGATGTGTTGCCTTGAATTCAAATCATGGCATTTGTGACAAAAGATCTCTTTAGGGAACCTTTGGTCAGGGGAACCCTGTACCGTAAGCTTCTGAAAGTTAGTAAAACTATTGATCTAGATAACTTGAAAGGAAAGATTGTTCTCCCCTCTGGAACAGTGTCCACATTGAACCTATGAATCATAAAACTGGGGAAACAACTTATTGTAAACAAGAAGCAGAGATCCTGAAGGGTAAAATCCTTCTGACGTCTCCCTCATTGATTCAAGGTGAGATCTATTTGAGCTGCGCTGCTCTGGTAGTTCAGGGACCCTGGTTCAGTCTCATCATCTGGTGACGGCTCGTGCAAAGGAAGCATTCGTCCTTGGTGCCTGAGCTCTCTCTCCTGGTTAAGGCTGGGTGCATATGAGCGTCGCTGGAACCATACTTCATTTAGCTGTCATCTCGTCACTGAAACCCCAAATTACGACCGGCTTGAATTGATGAGCTGTCACCTGTGACCCCGCGAGGCTTTCAGCAAGCTGACACGCTGAAATTAGCAGGTCCGTCTGCACCAAATGGCAAACAGCTTAATTTCTGAGAGAGCCGTGACATTTTCAAGAAGGAGGTGTCGCTCAGACTGATGCATCTCATATAATGAATGCTGCTTTAATGCGACTGTGGCGAAATAAATTAGGGACCTGAGAATACTTTTAAGTCAGCAGCTGAATTTAGGCTTAGTAGCAAGAATTTTAAAAGCATTACCAACCCCGAAAGTTTAACATATTTTACTTAAAACATGAAGTGAAATGAAGGAAGTGTAGCTGCTGCGATTCTCCACCATGGAGCGGCTATAGTCCACTATTCTCTGCTTTGAGGTTCCATTGTTTCTCTGCAGCTCCACCACAGCTTTTTCAAACTTTGCCTAGACCGTTGCATGACCTGGATGCCGCTCTTTCTCAGTCATGTCACAGATTTGCTACGGTGTTTAGGATTAGAATCCCATTGATGAACCAGTTTGGAGGTAGCCAGGTCCTGTAGCTAAGGCTAGCCCAAATTATCAGCCCTCTACCACCATGCTTGACTATTCTTCCATGTTAGGTTTTCTCCAAACATGGATTCTGTGCTTCGTAACCTGATATATCTGGGCTTCCTCCACCCCAGTACTTTATTGTACGTTAGTCTACATACACATTTGGGGACTCGTGCTTATGTACTGTATACATATGCACATGAATCCAAAAAAAGGAAAACATAGCAAAAATATAATTATATTTATGTATACTTTTATTATATTCTTTATAACTAGAGAGTAGAGTAAATTGGCCCAGTTTTAGTCCTTCCACTGGCTTCCCATATCTCAGAGAATAGACTTTTAAAATGCTTCTGTCTATAAATCACTAAATGACTTAATATTTTCCAACTAAATATCATCCAAAAACGTCTAAGTTGACCAAAGCAAATAAATGTTTAATATCTAAAACCAATTTTCCTTTGATTAAGATTTTCCCAAATCTCCCCTGAGCTAAAGGAGATGTAGTTTTTACCCCAACTAGTTCACAACGTTGAATTTAGGATTTGATGGTAATAATGTATTTTCACCCTCACACCACCTGGCTGAACATTATTGACACCTGAAGGTTTTAGACCAACAAACTGCCCCAAATCATTTCTGTTTTAAATAGGATTTGGTTTAGAAATGTTTGAATCGGTGGGTTTAATTAAACATTTAAGGTTACATTTAAATCACTTTAGAAATAAGTAAATACAATTTCTAGAAGTGAACTGGGAGTACTTTCTTTTTACCATCGCATAACTACAGTTGGACAGGTTATTATTTTTATTATATTATTATTTTATTATTTTATTTATCCTATATCATATGTTATATGTTTCATTATATGTTCATTATCTTTTATGTTGCACGAC
>JAUZNJ010030515.1:0-14740 GCA_034780135.1 Jordanella pulchra
CTGGTCCTTTCCGTCACCATCCCGAGAGAACTAATTAAATAAACTGTTTAAAACGCACCTCGCTGTCTGGTTGAATTCTGGGTCCGCAAATTCTCAAACCCGTTACAGATTTGTACACTAATATGTGATTCAAACCCGTAACTTTATGACTTGTACTTATCTTGTTAAAATGTTGTAACGTTATACTTTGTATTCCTAACTTCTAAACATGTTTTCTCACAGATGAAACATTGAATGTCATGTTTGCACGAGATGACAGTGAGGACCACTACTAACTTAAAATGTATTCATGTTTACTGACTTTCATTTACAAACTGAAGTGTAAAACCTTCAAAACGAAGGGACATTATCTGATGTGATGCAATCGTTTTTTTTTCTTTCTCCAAGTCAACTGAAACTATAATAGCTGGTTGTTTGTCAAACAGGATTTATGAATATTCAAACATCTGAGTGATCGTTTACATGTATATTGTGAAACATTTCTACAGCTAATCGCGTAGTAACTGTTGAAAGAACATGTATAAAATCACCAGGAAATTGCACCAGGTGTAAACATTGAGGCGTTTGTGTGTTTACAGGGTTGCAGGGGTACATTTCAAGAAAAGAAAGCGCAAAAGCAGATAGATGGAGATATAAGAGGAAGAGGCAAATAGCCCAGTCTGTCCTTCAAAACATCATCATATGAAAAGAAAATAATATCCATGCAGATCCCTAGAAGTGGCTAATTTATAAGGACATGGAAAAGGACACCCTGGCAGCTTAGTTATCATAAAGTTACACGGTGGCTACTGAGGCAAACGGTGTTGCTGCTGCTCCAACTGTCTGCTTTATTTACTTGTAGACTGGTGTATATCCATAAAATCAGTGCAAAATTGCCCCTAATTCCTATGCAAATAAACCTCATTGCAAATACCAGGTAATCTACAAAGACTGTGTTCTGTGTTCTTCTATTATTAATTATTATTAATGTTACAATTAATAATAATAATAATATGGATAAATGTTAATGACTGTGGATTGTTCAGCAAACTGGGATCATGATTTTGTATTTCTTGATCAGTCAGATTAAATAGATTAATATTCATACATCCCTTTCACCAAAAACAACCAGCTGATGTAGTTTGATTGCTTGGGGAAAGTTTTTTCAGGGCTTTTTGTACCGACAGCCAAAACTTTTTTCCGGTTTAGGTTTATAACAAGAAAAGGAAAAAGAGTCACTGTTACCGATTTTTGTTTTTATGGTTTTGTCAGAAAAACAATTCATACTTTAATAGCCGGACCTTCTATAGTCTATAAATCACTGATTGGATCAGCATCTCAATAACAGGTTTGTTGTCAGTGGATCAACCTCCCAGAACCACTCAGGTCTTCTAGTTCCACCCAGAACCAAACATGGAGAAGCAGCTTTTAGTTCCTCTGCTCCACTGATCTGGAACAAACTCCCAGAAGACTGAAAAACTGCTGAAAGCCTGAGTTTTTTGAAGTCCCATTTGTTTAGAGCTGCCTTTGAGTGTGGAGGTAAACTGTTAACTGATGTATTATTATTTTAAGGTTAAGATCCAACAATTTTATTTGTTTTACTCATGTGTTGATGTTTATTTGCTTTTACTCTGCTTTTAGTTTTATTGTTTTTTATTGCCCAATTCATCTAAAGCACTTTGAATTGTCCTGCTGTTTAACAGTTTCTGCTCCAGATGAAGGATCCGGATGGTTCTCATCAATGTGTCAAGCCTGTAGATAAAGCCAGACTCTTTGCTGTTGTGACTATAGGAACTAATTAATTTTAATGTTGAGAGCAGCAACAAGAACATCAACAAAAGCTTAACTAACCCTTCTATTATATGCTTGCCTGGCGTCATCACCGCGGCTCGTATGGAGCAAGTTTTAATTATTGTTTCCAAGCAAATGTTTGTAGATGAAAATAATAAAACACTTGGTAAATTGAAATAAAAAAATAAAATAACATCCAGAAATTAAAACTTTGAAAGAAGTTTTACAGATTTTCTATTTTTTTCTCTCTTTTTAAATAGAGTTCTCAAGACCACATTCTCGTCACCTGCCCCCAGGGGGCGTGATTAATGGATTATTGAAATAATCATCAACTAATTTAGTAATCAATTAATCGTTAATTGGAGTGCAATGACTCTAAAATATACCAAACCATAGTGGAGTGCTTGTTGGTGAAAAGCAGACTGTAGCCATACAGAGTTTTCAGAAACAAGCAAACTTTTTACCATATTTCTCATCACAAATGCCTTCATTTCCTACACTGCCATGTTGCACAGGTTTGCCCTCAAGCTTTACAAAAGCATAAGAAGCAACGTTTTAATGGACACCTGCCGCAGTTTCTTCTTCCAAAGCACACCTGTCAGTGTGCTGTGGGAGAAGAGAGCGGCTGTGACAGTGGGTCCTTGGAACTGGCTGCTCTGAACACTCTGTCAAGGCAAAGGAAAACGTTTCACGTCACATTTCAGTGGCACGACGGCTGTAGAGGGGAAGAAAAGAAAAGTACATTGCAGTGGCATAAAGGCAATGAAAATACATGAGAATAAAAATGAATGATTAAAATAAGATGGTTTTAGAAAAAGATGCAATGATTTAAATTAAATTGAAAGTTGGAGTGAACAATAATAATGTTTAGCTATCTAATTTAAAGGCTACTCTTAAATACATTTTAAATCTCAATTCAAAACAACTCAGGCTTTCAGCAATTTTACAGTTTTCTAAGAGTTTATTTCAGATTAGTGAAACATAAGAACAGAAAGCTGATTCTTCATGTTCAGTTCTGGTTCTGCATAAATTAGATCCAGTAAACCTGAGAGGTCTGGCTGTTGATTCACTGACAGTAAGTCTGTAATGTATTTTGGAGCTCAGCCGTTCAGTGATTTATAGACTTAACAGATGTACTTTAAAGTCTTTTCTCTGAGATACAGGAGCCAGTGGAAGGACTTTAGAACTGGCTGATGTTCTCCACTCTCAGTTCTAGTGAGGACGCAGGCAGCAGCGTTCTGGATCAGCTGCCGCTGTCTGATCCACAGACCTGTGAAAACGCCGCTGCAGGGATCAGTTCTAATAAAGATGGAAGAAGCAGGGATTAGATTTTCAAGGTCCTGTTGATACATTAGTCCTTTAATCCTGAAGATGTTCTTTAGGTGACAGAAGGCTCACTTTGTTCCCGTCTTTATGAGCCTCTGAAGGTTCAGATCTGAGTCCATCACTACACCCAGATTTAGAGCTTGATTGCTGGTTTATAGATGGATTAGCTGAAGCTGTCTTCTACCTTTTAAACTTTGGTCCAAAATTATTACTTCAGCTTTGCTTCCATTCAGCTGAAGAACATCCTGGCACATCTATGTGTTGATTTCTTCGATGCATTTACCCAGAGCTGCAATGGGTACATCGTCACCTGGCGACATGGTAATGCATGCTACGCAGAAGCGGAAAGAAAACAACAACCATGATGGCTGATTATGCAGAGAGGAGTCTTTATTTTCGACCTTCTTGAAAAGCTTGAAATGTTAACGCAGTTGCTGAGGTTGGGAAATAAATTAAAGCTTACTAGATGTGCTCCAGAACTGCCATCTATATTTACTACTGTTAGCACAGAGCAACAGTCATTACGTCCTCTACTACGCATTCACTACTAGTTCACACGGGAGATCAGGTCACATATATGTGGAAATGTGAACAACCACGCAAAACAACTGAGAATCAAGGTCTGCAGTATGAATGTAGCCTCAGTTTCTCATCATATTAATGCCTCAGAAAACAAAGATCCTTTGATAACCAACTGGACATTCCTACTAGAGTGTGTGCAGAATTATTAGGCAAATTACATCATCTTTTTCATGCATGTTGTTCCAATCCAAGCTGTATAGGCTTGAAACTAACAACCAGTTAAGTAAATCAGATGATGTGCATCTTTCTAATGAGGAGTTTGGTCTAATGACATCAACACCCAATATAAGGTCTGCTTAATTATTAGGCAACTTCCTTTCCTTTTGCAAAATGAATCAGAAGACTGTGAAAGGTCACAAATTGTGAGATGTCCTGCAGAGGGATGGAACAGCCTTGAAACTGCCAAACTTCCCAGCTGTGATCAATGAACAATGAAGTGTTTCACTGCAAATAGCCAACATGGTTGCTAGCAGTGTGTTGAAAAAAGGAGCGAAAGAAGCACCCATGAATTGAGGAAAATCAAGTGTAAAGCTACCAAGATGCCATTTGCCTCCAGTTTATCCATATTTCAGAGCTGCAGCGTTACTGGGGGATCGAAAAGCACAAGGTGTGCAATACTCATGGACAAAGTAACGAAGGCTGGAAAACAAACACATTTGAACAAGAAACGGGATAAAAACGTTAAAACTGGGGCAAGAAAAAGACTGATGTTTCTAAGGTTTTATGGTTTCTATGGTTTAATCAGAGGGACTCTGGATGGACCAGATGGACCCCAGGCTGGATCAGTAAAGGGCAGAGAGCTCCACTCCCACTCAGACAGGTGGAGGTGGGCTACTCCCAGACCTGCTGCCAGTTTCTGGACGCCTTCTTCAAGCAGTGGTGCAGAAAGAAGTTTGTATTGTTCAGTAAAAACATGATTTATAGGCTTATATTTGTTTTTTATTAAGTTTTCCAATAATTCTACACAGTAATAAGTAGCTGCACAAACAGAGAGAACAACATCTGAAATAAAAACCCACTTCAACTTCCAAAAATATTAAGCTTTGACATTTATGAGTCTTTTGGGTTAAATGAGAACATAGTTGTTGTTTAACTTACTTAATAATTCTGCACACACTGTATAATTATTGAGGAATTAGTTTATTTCAAAGCTACTGTATGGGTACAGTACAGGGTATTACAGGGTGCTTTTTTTCCAGATGTTTCAGATTAAAATTATGCAGCTATATCTGAAAATGTTATTCACTTCTGAAAATAGATGCCACTAGTGTTTTTTATCTGAAGCTATGTGTCCCTGAGTTTATTCTGACATTTTCTCTGCTGATGATCTGAGAATAAGCAGAAAAAAATGTTTCAAGAAGAAAAATCTAAAGACCAAACATGAAGATATTAGAAGAATTAGATGTGGACATTTATCTGAGTTCTGGTTGAAAAGAACTGCTGCTGAGGAACAACAGCTCCACTTTGAGCCTTCTTACCAACACAATAGGCAGCCATCAGGAACCCCGCTGAGCCCGCTAAAACCTGGAAATCCTGCGCCTTGGTTCTGTGAACAATCAGACCCATCCGTGTGATCTGAGGAAACATAAAAAAAGAAAACGGAGAGAGAAAGAGAAACATGTCAAAAGAAGCATTTCAGCGGCGGCTCCTTCCAGCTGCCAGAGCAAATATCTGCGAGTGTAGTTTGACTCGCAGGAGAGGCTCCCACAGGAGACTACAACACGCCTAACATCTCACAGGGTAAACAAATCGCTCAGTGAGTTATGAGCATCGTCTACTCACTGAGCCGAGGGTTTTTTTTTTTTGGAGGAGGGGATCGTTCAAAATCCAAAACAGAAGAGGGAGGAGAAGAAATGATGAAAAACAGAAAGTTCCCAGGAGAGCCAAAAGATGAGGATTTAACTTCAAACGGTGGTTAGTAGAGAGGATGGGAGGCGCTCATGAATATCACCTCATGAATATCAGACCCACTTTTTTGTTTGCCTCTTGCAACTTTCTTTTGTCAGTCTACAAACTGAAGCCCAGACTCCAAATAAAGCTGCAATGTTCAAAGGAAGCGCAGATTGTGTGGCTGTGAGCTCCGCAGGGAAAACCTGCTGAATCTTGCCTCAGCCTCCATTAGTGTTCCCACAGAGCGTGTATTTTTAACCGCAGCCTGTCAGTCACTTTCCTCATATTAGTCATTTCAAACACGCAGGACTGTAATTGATCAGTCAGTCAATCAGGTTATAGGAGCTCCCGCTGGTCGCTTGAAAGCTAGAGCACTCGGGTTATGTAGATAAAGCTCCCTAATGGGAGAAATAATATCGCAGGAAGACTATCGTCTCCCCAGGTGTCCGGAAGCCTTATTAGCTTTTATTTTCTTTTAAGTGTAATTATTGATGTGAGTATGCAACGTTCGACTTAAGGGCAACATACCTGTTTGCTTCATGAATTAAGCATTCTTTATTTGGTTCAGTTACACATCTACTTATCATCCCCCATCTGGTGTCAAGGAAAGTTAGGATCATCATAGGTTCACTTATTTCTTCCATAAAAAGAGGTCTGGTAAGCAGTGAAATTTCCATGTGGTTCAGGATGTCTTTGTAAAAACTGAAAAAGAGTTAAGAATGACAGATAACTGGCCAGCCGGGAATCACACTAAAGTAACGCTCACACCAAACTCCTTTGAGTGTTGGGCTACTTGGTTTACATGCTAAATCTATGGTGGACAAAAGGTCCTGCAGTGCGTTTTGAACATCCAGCGCGACGCATCGTGAAGCGTTTTGAGTATCGGACACAGCATGTTTTGAGCTTCCAAGTGTTGAATATGTACATTTCAAGAAAAGGAATATGTACATTTAGGAATTGTGTACATTCAAGTGTACATTTAAAAATGTTACACTTGATTAGGTTTACATAAAAGGTCAGGGGTATTTTTTTCTTTTCATGTGGAAAGAAAAGTGTGAGCACTCTGATCACTGCACAAAAATATATTGTTGCCGGTTTGTTTATAAATACCTACATAAAATATGAAAACGTGTCGGCAAAATATGTTCAATTCTATATTCAGGTACTTTCAGTTTTTAACCACCACAGAGGGCTTATATTCACTTCCAGTTGCTACAGACGGCAGTGAGAAATCCCTGAAAGCCTGACGGGCTGCAGGATATTTAAAACTAGGATCATAATGCTAATCAATTGACTGCACAGAAGATGTTCTGTTGTGTACTTCTTCTCTTAAAGAATGTTAAACCTTTTTCCAATAATCACAACACATAAAGCCAAGGCCATCTTAAATGCATTTGCTGTCGGATTTGTTTGCACACATTTTGTCTTGCATCGAAAATGCTCTCAGTGCGTCTCTGGCTTTGATGAGCAGAAGCTTCCAAGAAAAGGGACTAGATGAGTTTTTGACGCACAAAATGTGTTTGTTGGTGTGAACGTTGTTATTAAAATAGGCTCAGTTTATTCCCAGTATCAGCGATGCTTTTAACGTGATTATAGAGGAAATTTAAATTAAGGAATGTAATAAAATTGAATTATACGTGCAATCTATGACTGGGAAATGATTGATTTGATAGAAATCTACATGCAGCTGGACAAGGGTCTGTAAACTCCATTACTCTCAAACTACCATCATGGAACCTTTCAATGCATCCAGCAGACCTGAATCAGAGCATGACTGACTATCACAGCTCTGCAGAGCTGGGTGTCAGGTTGAGGAGGTGATGTATGCAGGGAAGCAGCAGGACCGCAGCTCTCAGGGTCGGCAACTGGAGGGCAGAGCTCCAGAAAATTCACAGTAGGGATGAAAATCTGTGGCTGGTATCGATATCTGATACTAACATGGCTGTACAGGGCCATAACCAATATCTACGAGTATCATAAATCATATGTTTCCCTACTTTTGGGACAAAGCAAAAACCATCCAGTGCTGATTTCACTTCTCTGTTTCAGTTAAACATTTAAATCACAGTCACAGTCCCCCTCACAAAGTTAAATAACCGAGCCACGACCGATTCCCTCCCCTCCTCTGCAAGAAAAAACAAAACAACAAAAACATCAACAATGTGGAACTAAATGTCGGCTGTTGATATGAATCTGGTTTTACTAAGCAGACCGATATAAATGTGCTTAACAATGTGCAATAATGGCTGATACATATATTAATGCCAACATATCATTTTTGCACTGTATTGTTATGCTAGCCTTGCTAACTGTGGCTAAAGAACACTAAAACTTCAACAAATTCTGTCAATTGAACATGTGTTCACATGTGAACCCCATCTTCTACATGAAAATCTCATACATTTTCACATGACTCTCATTTCCCCCACATCATGATCAACCATTTTGATCATGTTTCCATTTTCCACACTTACAAAAAATATCATAGGTTTCACATGAAACCCATGTGCCAAATGTGAAATTAACATGTTTTTGCATGTGATTCACATGCGAAAATATGTGAATAACATGCAGTTCCCATTCATAGAACATGTAAATCATATTTTAGACACCTTATTTTCACATGTGAAAAACCCATGTAAAAACCAATGTATCAAATGTGAACAAGAATATGTGTGGATTTGGGATATTTCATGTTGGAAAAAAAATGTGAAACACATTTTGACATGTGATTTACATGGGAAGATGTGAATCATACTAATTTTAACATGTGATTTATATTTAAGGCACATATGATTCACATTTAAGGCACATGTGTATTACATGTGACCCACATGGTTTTGCATGTGAAGCTCATCTTAGGCATGAAAATCCCATGAATTTCAATTGTAGTTTTCATCATCCACATGTGGGTCATTTTTGTCTATGTTCCGCCATTAGAGAAAAAATTTAGTACACGAGGTTCATGTAAAAGCACGTGTATATTTGTGGATTTTGAACATCTCGCGTTAAAAACACATGTGAATCACATGTGAAGCACATGTTAACTCAATGATAATATAAATTAATACTGAATGCTAACTGCTGATGTTTTGTTTAATAAAATGTTTGATTTCAAAAATAAAATGGACCTGGTTAAAGTCAGAGTTTTAAATAAACCATGGATCATAATCTGTCCACAAAATTGGAATCTGTGCATCTGTAATAAAATTACAACAACTAGCAGAGTGCTAGTAGCATTATTCAGAAGCAGTGTGAGGGTAACCAAATGGAGGCGCTTCGGTTTGGGAAGTTTGCTCTGAGGTTTACAGAGATAAATGAACCAGGGTGATTTAATGTGTGTAAGTTGATGGTTTTTATGCGTTTTAGGCATTTAATTATTTATTCTGCGGATCTAGTCGAAATTACAACTGTAAAAAATATACATTATTTGTAATGATGAATGCATCTTTAAACTTATCACAATGTTAGCCCCTTCCCCAGGCCTTTTAGCTGAGTGGGTGGTACTGTATAAATACTGATCAAACTTTAAGACCAAGGGAGAGCCGAGTTTAACAGAGTTCAACATATTCTCTAGAACAAAGGAGAAGTGAGCGTTCTGTTGCATTTATTTGAATATTTTCTGGTCATTGACATTTTTTTTAATGTGATGCTTGTTTTTCATGAATACATGTTAGCCTGAAGAAAAACTAAAATAAAATCATGCACTACTTCACTGACAACTTTTTTAGCTGCCTTAAAAGGAAAACACAGGTTTATCTAAACCAGTGGTTCTCAAATTATTTATGCTGGGCTCCTTTTTATTAATAAAATATTTCAGCCCCCCCCCCATCCCAATAAAATGGGTCAGAAATGCAACTTATATTGTTTATTCTCCTAATGTACTAAATCTGTGCCTCACCCTATCCGTCTGAAGATTACCCAGAACTCCTTTTACACTTTATATTAAAAACTCAACAATGCCAACAATATTGAAAAAGCACAATGTTTTTAGTATTTAACAGTGAAACATTACTGCCTGCAGACAAAAAACAGTTGATAATGTTGGTGCACATTTATTAGACTTTATCTCTTATGTCCTTATATTACCCTTAACACAATTTATTTTCTGGACAAAAGAAACAAACTTCTAAGCCTTGAGAACCACTGATCTGACCTATTTTCAACTGCTATGTTTTTTTTTTTATAACATTTTGTAGAATTTCAATTGATGCAGGGATGAATACAAAGAATGAATTAATGTTATCAATTTTATTTTTTGTTAGATTAACATTTGTTTCATCCAATTAATTGGTTGAATATCTTTTCATTCCTAACCGGAGCCTCACTGGTATTTGAAAGATAAGAGTATGCTACAGCAGAAACATGGATGGATCTAGAGTCCGGTACAGGGTTAGGGTAAAAAACAGCGCCCATTTAACCATCTGTTTAAAGGTGTTGCTAAAAGCACCAAGTCTTTTCCAGCACTTAATGTTGGATTACGCTAAAACCAGAGAGCTATATCACAGTTAGCATCTGCTTCATTTAAACAAAGTAGCAGATAGTCTGACAGTATCTAAGAGCGACATACCCTGTCTTTAACAAAACATTTACTTTTCTGTATATTTCACATATTTTATTCATATTTATTTATTCAGTAACCTAAAAATGCTACTGTTTTGTCTTCCATATGTCTTGTTTAATAACGTAATTTTTTTTTTTTTAGTTGTTGCTTATTCAGTCAGTATTTAAAACAGCTGATGGATAAAACTTTCAACTTTAGATTAACTCATAATTGAAAACCTGATTCCCCAAGAAGCAGGCATAGACCAGGCATCCTCAAATCTGGCCCTTTAGGTCTGGTGTTCTGCACAATTTAGATGCTTCTCTACTTCCACACCTGAATACAATTGTTAAATGATCCTCAGTATTCAGGGCGGTAAAATACGGTATGGGCACCAAATATAATGCTGAAAATCTCTGCTACACTGAGGAAACTGGTTAAGCCCAGTATAGGTGGACTGAATATTGATCAACGCCACAATGTCCTTTTCTTTTTTTTTTTGGTAGAAATTTCTAAAACAATGTATAGTTTTAATGATGCGCTACTCTAACATTAAATGACATAAAAAGGTTGTGTGACAAAACAGGAGCTATTATTATTTTTGAAAGGCCCTGAATAGCTTTTAGTTTTGTACATGACCACAAACTTAAGGATGTTTTCCATTCTCATAAAAAAAACAATATAAATAACAGTGCCTAATTTGAATTAATGCAAAAGCAAATAGAAAATTTGATTTCAAAGCCATGTGGGGGTTGTTGGATATTTCTTGACTGGATGTAAATTGTGCAGAAATAAAGAAACCAAAAGATTTAATCTAAGCCAAGCACATTCTCAACAAGACCTAACCTGACTGTAGGAAACGCTTGAAGTTCACTGATCTTTTAAATAATCTTTCTTTAACTCTCCTTGTTCAATGATGCTGACATATAATTCCAGTCGTTGTTCCTCGCCTTGCCCACTGTGGAGCAGGCCTGCTCTCTATGTGAATGCACCCACACCGCCCTCTCCCAGCAAGTGGACAAACGTGTCATTTCCCAAATCAGAAATCCATTTGCAACTTGGTGCAAACACTTTCCACACTGACAAAAAGGGATTAAGAGCTTGACAAGAGCCTGCTGTCCTTCCTTTTTATTGCACACAACCCCGCAATCAGCCCAGTATCAGAAAATTAGATGCACTTTGGGTTTAGGCTCTTCAATAGTCGCACCTCCTTCATCCCCTGCAGGAGCGTCTGACAATCAGTCCATCTTGTTGTAAACAACAGTAAATTGCTTGTTTTTATACAGAAAAAAAATACAAACTATTTTGCTTCTGATGGAGAATTATAAACTCATCATGCCCAGAAACAATATAGTAGTTCACTTTATATAACGCCTTTCAAGCCCCTACACAATGTCATCAACAACAACAAAAAAAGCCTGTCTAGTAAAAGGATGCTTTTCCCCCCCTTAGATAAACGGACTTAAAAAACCTTCTTCCTCTGTGCAAACAAACTTTTAAACACCTTACTTGGGGCCATTGGCAGCAATAGAGAGAGAGAGAATGTGGGAGTGAATATTAGAGAGTTAGGCTCTTAGGGCCTTACGTGTACTAAAGGTCTGTGTGGATATAAAGACCGCCAAACTTGATAGTGTAAATAAAGCTGATCTAAAAAAGCGAACATCTGGTTTGCATTTTCTTTAAATAAGCAGAACAGAAGGTTTCAACATTCTTGGTGATTGCCTTATGAAAATGCTGAAGATACGCTGTTCATCAGAACATGCAAAATACTGGGAGGAGGCTTTTTAAACGTAATTGCATTCCATCCACAATGCCATTTACCAAATCTGAAACAGCAGTTACAGTTTCTGCATCTACATTTTGCACATTTAAAAGTCAGGTGCAAATTCACACAAAAAGATATCTAAGGTCATTACGGTAAGAGACAGAACAAGTATTTGACATACTTCCCATTTTGCGCATTTTCCTACTTGGAAAGCAAGAAGTCAATTCTTTATTATCATAAGTTCAAATTTTAATCATAGTGCTTCTCCAACTGTATGAAGGAATCTAAAAACATTATCCAATACACCCCTTACTCATGAATGGGACCCCAAGACACTTGAACTCTTCCACTTGAGGCAGAAAATGTCCTCTCACCTGAAGGGGACAAGCCATCTTTTTCAGGTCGAAAACCATGGCCTCGCACTTGGAGAAGCCGATTCTCATTCTGGCACTTGGCACAAGGACACCCACCCCAGGCCAAAAGTAGAAGACCAATTATGTAGTCATAGTCATTCTTTTTGTGTCTAAATGTCCTTTGTTAGGAAAAGTAGTAAATGCATTAAAGTTGGATAAAACCAAATATGCATCATCTACCCAGTCAAGGATAATGGTTTGACATTAGTTTGGAGTCAATCAGTTACATGACCTAAAAGCTATTAGAAAAAAACAAAACAAAAACATATATTTGGAAAAGAAAAGTACAATTAAATGGAAAATGAATCAAAAGTGAAAGAACAAGAATGTGCCTTGTCTTTATGGTTAAAATAATGATTTGGCTTTTAGTTTCAGTGGGTCACAAACAAGAAAAGGTATGGACCACAAATGGTAAGAGGGAGAAGCTGGAAACCCTGAAGAGAAATCACACCATCCTGGTTTTCAGAAAGAGGATGTTTTCAATTTCAAGGAAGCAGTGCTAGCAATGTTTGGATGTCTGAAAGACTCCACACTTTGAACTAAGTCCTGGGTTATTAATACAAAATAGGAAAAAAAACGCAAATAAAAAACAACCATGGGAAGCGGAAAAATATGAAAAATCTACGAATTCTGCCTCAAAATAAATCAACTGTCAGAAAGTGGGAAACAAAAACAAACTACTGAACTAACTGATCAGTCAGGTCTGTCTCCTTTCATCCACCAGGACTTCTGCACAGACCAAAGCAACCAAGACTTGGTCTGTGCAGAAATAAACTAAGAATTGAGCTTTTTAGGAGTTGCTTCATATTTTAAAGTCATAAAGTCTGAAGATTAGTCAGTTTGTACGAGTTATAAGCTCAGAGGTTAAAGAAACATAAAATGGTATCCATACGTTTTTATCTCAACACCTTGATCATTTTAAACATAAAAATTCTACAGAATAAAAGCAGTTTCACATCAAAATGTTGTTATAATCATATTAAATAAGAAAACTGTGGTTAAAGCATCAAATCCTATTTTAAGTAAAGGGAAGTAAAATGTTTAACCTTTATAATCCTTTACTTTGTGTAATATTAAAGCAACACATTCAGCTTAAGAGGAATTTAATACAAACCAGAAACAAATCACATCAGTTTTTATAGTAAGAAAAACTTAGTATTTTGAAAGACTAGCTTATTGTTTTGAGAAAGAAGTTTTATTGACTTCATTTTGTGTAAATTGTAAATTTAACAGTGGGAAAAGAAATGGAAAAAAGGTGAAAGGTCAAAATTAAAGTCTGATTGAGCTACAGAGTAATAAAACATTTGACCTTGTCAGATGAATAAACGGTATTCCCACTGTGAAGATCAAGTGAGACGGCTTTTCTTCTGATTCATCTTCACTGAAAGCCTTTGTGCACCTTCATCTATTCAGTTTAATCTCACATTCTCTTTTCATTCAATTTACAGTCTTAAAAAAGCTCCTCATCTTTTGACCTCACAAAAAAATAATCATTTAAAAGTGGGTTACTTCATTTTCTGAGAGACAGAACAGGAATCAAAATAATGTGCAACTTCCCAAACAGAGCACCAATCTGAAACAGTCTAAAAATTGTCAGGAAATAAGAAAGAAAGCAGAATGTGATGCAGACAGAGTGAATAAATGCCTGTATAACAAAAATTATTAGCTACCATTGCTAATGTTAATTAAAATCACCAAAAAGTGAATTTAACATTAATAGTAAATGACGGAGACTGATTGAACTGAACTAAAACATTATTCTACTAAACAAAACAACTTTAAAGCAGAACGAAAACATTTCTTTACTTCAATAAAAACTTTTTCGGATCCTTTTTTGCATAAACAAAGTGTTTTTGCTGTGATTGTGTGTTTTTTGTGTTTCCTTCTGGTGTCTTTAGCCTGAATTTAGCCTGAACTTGCAAGTTTGTCTTGTGCAGACCCAACATAAATCTTGGGATAACAGAAACTGCTTTGAAGTACTCATACAGTAGTCCTGTACATAACTCGTACAATGATTGTATTAGCCGTACTAGACATCAAATACGTCTATGCCACCGCTCTCTGTTTACAGATGGCAGAACCAAATAAAAAGCAGAATATTTGAGAAAAAAGGAAACTGGATCTTGACCACTTATTGCTCCCTTTAGTAAACCAGTGAACCTGGTTTACTAAAGGGAGCAATAAGTGATAGTGACATCTAGTGTTTCAAATCAAAAGACACAAAACTAACTCCTTGTGGTCAACAAGTGTACTGCATCAGGTTGTGAATAAGTATGAGCGTAAAGGATGGTACGGAAGCGTATTGCTGCCACGCATGAAAAAAAAATTTTCGAGCGCTATCACGTTATAACGTGATACGTATCTCGTTAAAACGTTATTTATGATTTATTTTGGACAGCGGAAGTCTTTTATTTTGAAGAATGCTTAACAGGATCCAGTTTTGTCTTTTGC
>JAUZNJ010030516.1:0-14739 GCA_034780135.1 Jordanella pulchra
ATTCATTAAATCCTTGGCCAACCTGAAAAGTAAAGTCATACATAAAAAGCAATACAATTCATTTTTGGACCAACATGGATGTCGCAGAAATTAATCTCTCTTATCCATCCCGCAAAAAATTGCTCTGATTAAAGTTTGGATGTTTCTTGTGAAAAATGGTGTGAGATTATCTAACAGCAATAAAAGATGAGCTCACATTAAGGTACTTTAGACATCTTTACAGGGAAGCTAATAAATTTCACAGAAACTGTATGTGTACATCAGCGAGGCTGCATTTGGTCTCCTTGCTTTCATATTGTTTTCCTTCCTTGCACCATGCAGAGAGACTCTCTAAATTGCTTCATTTAGTCAGGCAGGGGGGCTACAAAATTCTGATCCTTAATGTGTGTGCGGCTGTCTTTGTGTAGTGTGTGTTGTACTGGCCCTGAAGTGACACAGCGAGGGTATAAATAGCGCAGGCCACAGATCACTGTGCCAGACAGAATGTGGCATCTGCTATGCTGCAGGAGAAAAGTGTTTGAGAGCCTCTAAAGTCCTCTCCATTTCACTTCCAAACCCTCTTTTTCTTACTTGTTTTTCCCCTCTTTTGAACTCCCAGCTTCCAAAACCTATCAACTGTCTTGTTTTATTCTTCTATCATCTTCCGGCTATTCCCCATTCTCTCTTTCCCTTAACTCAGACTCTCTTGGTCTTATTTTTCTTTTGGCTCCTTCTCACATATCTCTACACATCTGCCGCCATGTGTTGAGCATTGCAAGGCAGTCCCACTTTCAATTTAGGTTATAAGATCCTGTTTCAAAACACACAGAGGGACCCTGAAGCGGGGAAGTGGTGATAAAAACACAGGAAACAGTGAAAAAGCACTACCCTCTGCAGAGGTTTCACATCAAAGGTCCGTTTTTAAACAATCTGCGATTTAATATTCCTGTACAGCACATTAACAATGTAAAAACCATTTAATCTCACACGATTATGGTCTGTGTTTAAGATGCAATCTTGGCCGACTAGGCACAGGAGACAAAAAGCCGCAGATAAAAAGTCCTTGTTATTGTTTGGAGATTAAATCCCCTTCAGTCCTGATAAGTCCAGCTGATTTAACGATTTCTCTTTTCTCTCAGTAAAGATACAACAAACGGAAAGAAGCTCTCATCCTTTGCCTTGGTCACATAGTGTCACTTTTAGTGAAATATCTAGGACTGTTTCCACAAAGTATGATTGCCCACTTCTAAAAGCTTACATGAATAAACACACAAGATAAAAAAGTTAGTGGAGAACAATTTTCCTCTAATGTTATTCTTGTTGTGTTCATTCCTACATCTGATATTTTTGCATTTATATCCCGGAGGCACACCACTTAATCTTATAATCTGCTTTTGCTTTGATGAGAGTTGTATGCCCTCAAGATAGGAGATGAACAGGCACAAGCACATCTGCACGTAGACATCTGCAGCGTCAGCACATTTAATAATCAGCTTAACCGTCTTTAGAGATTAATTTCTACAATGATGCATCAGTTTTTTGCTTCATCGTTTTTTTTTTGTTGTTGTTGTTGTTTTTTAACTTTTATTTTTTTCAGCCGGTTCTATGCATTGTTACAGGTTTTCTTTCACATCTGTGTGCTGACTTGGCACATCCCAACGCCTTTGACACTCCAGTAATAGTTTAGAGAGTTGATATTAGATAGAGACAGATAGTAAAGAAAAAAAAAGGAAGGAGAAGTAAGGGCTGCCATTGAGAAGACAGGGGACTGTCCAAACGTCAGCAAGAAAACACCAGCAGGTCATCTTTTCATTCTTTTGTTTGCTCGCAGGCGGTGTTCCCGCCTGTAAAGATGAAATTCAATCTCCATCCCTTCACTCACAGAATTTCTTTCCTTGCCCCTTTTTATCAACCTGCTTTTACGCTAAAACCATTCTCTGCCTCTCTCCTTCTTTTCTTACTATTCCTCACTGAGTTTCTTCTTTTCTGTCATCCTGTCAGCCACATTAGAAACACACAAGCAAAGGTTTGAACACTAAGAACTTCTATTGCCTTTTAGGTTTATGCTTACCTCAGTGATCAAATCAAATGCAGCCTCATTCCCTCGATTTCTTTCTTTTTTTTTTTTTTTTGCACAAAGTATCAAGGATCACGTTGCCACCTTTTTGACTGGCAGCTGGAGTGTCTCAGTAATCTGGGATCAATACAAACCTCTGATGGGGAAACTCATACCAAGACTGAGACATCTAGTGTCAGCATGAAGGGCTAATGAGAAGTGTGTTTAAAGAGGTTCTCAATAGAAGAGAAATTTCAGTAGAATATCCCTTTCCTCCGTGTTTCCCACAGTAGTTCTCCAGACATGCTTACCTGCAGTGCTCTGCAACACTCAATCATTTAGTGGCATCATAATCAGCCCAGCATGCAAGAATTTTGATGACTGAAAGCCTAAGTACCTGAAGTGAACCCACATATACAGGATGAATATGCAAACTCCAAGCAGAAGGGTGACTGCTGTGCAGCCTCTGGAAAATGCATTCAAACATACAATCGGAGATACTAATGACTTATTCATGGCCCAGTCAAAGTCCAGAACTGAATCTTTTTGAGAAAATTGTCAACAACTGGTGTTCGCTGATTCTCTTTATCTTTCCTGACTGAGCAAGATCTATCCCTCAAATAAGAATGAGAAAAAAAAAATCAATCGTTAGATCTGCAAAGCTGATGGAGGCATTACTTCTGGAGACTTGCAAGTGAAAAAGGTGGTTCAATGAAGTATTGACTTAGAGCGCTGAATATGAAATGCATGCAGCACTAAACTTATTTAGATATTTAAAAAAAGTCAAGAATCATTTCTGTATCATTTCATTATGTTTGTGTGTGTGTGTGTGTGTGTGTGTGGGGGGGGGGGTATTGCATCAGAAGGTTAACACTGAATGAGCATTTTCGTATGTGAATACTTTTATACTTTAGTGCACTTTCACGTTAGAGAGGTTTCTCTTTCAACCTTTCAGAAGCCGAGCCTCAGGCCTGGAGGACGCCATCCAGGGATTTGGAATGGTTGAAGGCTTTTGGCTTCCGCCACCATCCTGAGAATTTTCCAGTATGACACCGGTGCCAGAATGCCATACGTCTGAGGACACAGAGAAACATTGTGACCTGGCGCCCACGTTCAGGGGCCTGCAGAGAGGGGCCAGAGAGAAAACACTGAATGTCATTGTCTGAGGGCAAAATGCCAGTGATATGCTCCACATCCCAAGACATCAAGGCAGGCAGTTATCCAGCTGTGGCCAAGCATGCAACACTATTAAAAAAGTCATAAGTATCGGCATACTCAAACTTGAATACATGAAAGCTAAATATGACGTTAATGTGTTTTTTGCTTCATACTTTATTTACACATACTCTTCTTAAACAGGGGAATAAAAAAACAAGTGGCATGTTCACTGCTTGAAAGATTCTGACTCACAGGCAAGAACACACTTGTTTTCCACTGATGAAGCACAGATGTAGCAAGAAAAATGTTGTGTGAGAAAAGCCGAGTAAGAACCTCCTTAGACAACCCGTTCATTGTATTGGATTCGCTATTTTTTTCCCTTTTGGTTTGAGGGGAGATATTGACTGAATTAGTGTTGAACCAAAAGTTCTTAACCAGATTATGACGGAGGAAGGTTTAATGAGGACACAGTGGGGGTTTTTTAATCAAAAAATGAATGTCAAGGCTTCCATAAAAAGGTTTCACAGGAGAAAATCAATTTAGCTACTTACTACTGTTTAATCTAAGAGAGCTCAATAAATCTATTGTCATTTTGTTATCTTTGACTAAAAGATTTGTTTTTAACCAGAGGTGGAGAACTAGTTACACTCACTCAGTTATATAAATATATATTATACTTTCATGGGTTGTTTTAATGCAACCCACTTTTTGAGTTCTATTATAATGAAGCATCTCAAATCTTGTTTGGATATAATTTCTCACAACTCTGCCCGATGAGAATAGCTTTATTATTGAAGCCTGTTTGTTTGCTTTAACCTAAAATGTACCAAGCAAATGTACATACAACACAAAGGGTGTTTAAGTAGGAATTCCTGTTCTTACAAGAGCTCCATTGTTTTAATAATATTTCCTATCAGCTGTCACATAAGGAAAGTGAATATATGTTAAACATTTTGTATTATTATTGAAAAAAACTTAACCTGGTCAACACATTAAGATGTTGGTTTTATACATTTTTTATTAAAAAAATATTGATGTGGAAAAGTGTTTCTGCCTGAATGTGTTATTTTTTTATTATGTTTTTTTTAGTGTTATTATTTTTTTGAGTCTTTCAAATACCAACATTTTCAGCCAACAATTTTATTTTTGCCTATCTGATTAAAAAATGTTTCACTATTAGGTCACTTTTTTGATCATGTTACTTAGTGCTTTAGGAGCCTTTTTCACAAAATATTTATTGCTGTTAAATTACTTCTTTAAAGGTAATAATTCATCCGTGAGTAAAAAAGCTTATAGTTCTGCTCTCAATTAGAAAATACATTTTGGGGTTACTCTAAACACCAGCAAGATTCTTTCTTCCAGAAAATGTAATCAAGAATCTTCATTGTTATTATGAAACCTTAACAAAAACTTCCAGCTTACAAGGTACTCATAATATGCAGACAGGATTTAAAAAAAAAAAAAGTCTGAAACACTTGTATAAGATATAAAGCACCCTTAAAAGACTTCTTTAGAAAATATCAAACACCCTTAGAATAACAACACACAATATAAAACACCCTTGGAAGAAAAACCCAAGAGAAAAAAAATTAGAAAAACATGTATAAGACATAAAAAATACTTGGAAGAAAAAATATGTACATCGAAATGTAAAAAAAAAAAAAAAAGTATGTAGCCTACAAAGAAAGGCAGATTTTAAAGAGTGTTCTAAAGAAAACTCCAGAGATTAAATCGGTGTCATTTGAGTTAAGAACAAAACAGATGATGTGAGAAACAGTCCCTCCACATTTCTAAAGAAAGGTGTGTCTTTTAAAAATTATAAAACAAAAGGAATTCTAGTAAAAACAACAATTCCTACCTTTCTCCTGATAAGAAAAGGAAAATAAAGCAAAAAACCATTTGGGGAGGTACAGTTCTAACATAAATATTTACCAAAATCTGAGAAAGATTCTTTTCTTTTTTCAAATTTATTCAGTGTACATTCAACAACGGCAAGTGTATGACAGCACAGCAAAGCTCATTATCAGTTAAAAAAAGTGTCAAAAATGACATCCCACTGCTCCTAAAATAAATGGAAAGTGTTATCTGCTGTAACAAATCTGCTCCATCTTAACAGCAAAGATCATCTCATTAAACTAAATCCTAAGATATTAACATGCTGGATCTTTATTTTCAAGAATATCCTTTCGGTAGACTGGGAGACAGAGAAGCTCTTATTTTGGTAAAAGAGAAAAGTATGATCAGAAAAAAAGCAGTGAAATATAAAGTGTTAGTTCTTTTGGAGAGTGACAGCAATCAGTAGACACATGAAAAGGCAGAAGGCTTATACTAAAACAATACATCAAATATAGAGTTAAACCTATTACTACAGAAAAGATGATTTAAATGTTTTTAAATGTCTATTAGTTTTTCGTTGTGCAACACTACTGTATGCTGCCTTTGTGGTTTGTTTAAAGTACTTTATAAATACAATTTTTAAAAAATTGAGACAAAAAGTAAAACCTGACAACATAATAAAGCAATTTTAATATCTTTTTTACTTTTAAAGAGATATGTATTTAATGGAAGCTGGAAAATAACAATAAATCTGGTATGGTATGTTAAAAGCAACATAAACTAAAATAAGATGGCTTCAAAGGTGTACCTGTTCTTTTATAACGGTTAAGGATGAGGACAAAAGGATGATTGTTTATAACTGTGTTTTTACAATGTAACCATATATGTGACATATGATGATAATAACAGAAAACAATTGTAACACAATATAACATTTTGTAAAAACAGAAGACTTACAATAAGATATTTTGGTGGCCAATCAGAGAACTTTGTTTAATATCCTGATTATCTTCACTATAATGTAAAGCCAGTATCGACTTAATTTAGTTTCACAATAGATTTACTTTTTTCTCAGCTCTGAAGGCTTTCCAACTAAAGCCAATGTTGACTTTAAACACTTTTGAACAGTTATTAAAATGTTGATCACCATTAGCCTGGATTTCTGTAGCACATTGTATTTTGATTTGTCAATTGATTTTCATTGTATGTCTACAAGTTGATACACAATTCTACTTCAGATCTTTTTAGCCACACACACTAATTGACATCAGTTTCACTGGTGTTAATTTCACTGGTTGCCTGTTAGTTTAGGATTTTTCTTTCTAGTTTCCTTTTTTCATTTGTGTCTAAATGGTCTTCCTCCTCCCTACATCTCTGAGCTTTTAAAGCTATGTGTGCCCCATTTATTCTTTCAGATCTGTTGACCTGCTGCTCCTGTCATTGCCAAGAACCGGGCAGAAGCTCAAAGAACACTGCACCTTCTTTGTAGCTGCTCCCAAGCTTTGGAATAGCCTGCTGATGGACATAGGAAAGCTTCCTCCTTCATGGTTTTTAAATCTCTTTTGACTTCACACTAAAGTCTGTGTGCATTAAATATCCATTCTGGTTTGGTTTTTTGTTGGGTTATGTATATCTTATTTTGTCTATCTGTATTATGTTGATAATTTATATAATATAATTTATATTCCACAGTTTGGACTGACTGATTGCTTCTTAAAGTACTTTATATGTAAAGTTGAAATGCATTTTATTGGATTAGTTTATTCACAATTCAAAAAGACAAAACCAGGTCAGGGAGGCTGTAAAAAAGCCGACAGCAACCCTTCTGCATGAATTTCTGAGAAGTATTGGTTGAGTTCCACATGTGACAGCAGTCCCCCGTGTCCTTAATGTCTGAACTAAGGAGCACTGGAAGGTTTAAAGTAGAACCGATTTCTCCTGAAGAGAAAACTTAGGCCCTTCTAAAGCTTTCTAAAAGGTTTTTATGGAATTAGTCTGATTTAGGCACAGGGTATTTTCCAATGGGCATAGTCCCAATGGTTATATCCGCAACGAATTTAACATTGCTCATCATTAAAACCACATCCACAGGTTTGTTTTTTTTTGTCTGGATGAAAAGTTTTGTTTTTTTTAAGGCAAGAAATAAAGGCTTTTTTTAAATCTATTTCTCAGGTTTGATCTGAAATCTGCAGGTATCTGATAAAGGTAAAACACATTTTGAGCATCACTGTAAGTAAGTAAGTAAGTAAGTAAACTTTATTTCTATAGCGCTTTTCACAGACCAGGGTCACAAAGTGCTGCACAAAATGTAAAAGATAAAGAAATTAAAAGCAACATACAAAACAATAAAACACAGTATTACACTAAAAAGCAAGTTTAAAAAAGTGGGTCTTAAGTTGTTTCCTAAAAGTGTCTATACAATCCAGAGATCGAATGGTACAAGGTAGCTCATTCCAGAGGCGAGGCGCCACAGCTTTAAAAGATCTGTCTCCTCGAGTTTTAAAAAGGGTCCGAGGAACCATCAGCAAGTTCAGATTGGACGACCTGAGGCTCCTAGTCGAAACATAAGGCTGGATGAGGTTCTTAATATAGTCTGGCACTGTATGTCCAATTACACACAAAAAAAGGATGTAAGTTAACCAAACAATTATTCCCTTTTAGAATGAAACAGTTTAAGTTTAGGCTGCATTTAAGCTGCATTTTGTGTTTTTCATATGTTTTCCTATATTTAACTGTTATTTGTTTCAGTTCAAACAATGAATGAAAAAACAACATTCAATTTCTTGGAAGATACGAGTATCACATCAGACCAAGTGCTCAAATATGCCCTAATAAATAGGCTATATGAGGCTTGCTCAAAGATTGTTATTTTGAAAAGGTACTTTTAATCTAAAACAGCAGGTCTGTTTTAAAAGCATTTTTATTTTTTTTTAAAAAAAAAGGACATTTATGTCATAACCCTTTTAATTTGAAAAACCAACAAATGAAATGTAATCACTGAAGTATGACATATTTAAAGTCACTGTAAAAACACATTGAGGAAAACCCACTGATTGGCTGTTTTTTATTTTGTCGAATCAAATCCAGTAATTTAGTTCAAAGGTCCAATAGGAAATCATGAAATTACTGAATAGGATATTCTCTATCCCAGAAGACAGTTATATGAATTCATTGAAGAATGAAACTAATGTAGTCCTATTATTAAAGAAGTGCATCGTTGCCCATAATGGAAAATAATGACTGCATCAAGAAATCATTTAATTCTCATTAGGCTACGAAGCTAATTCCGAGAAATTCCTGGGCTAAAAATAACACATACATTTTAATGTTCATGTCAGCTTATCTGGCAAAAAGAAACTGGGTGAATATGTCATAAAAAGGTCATGCAGAACAATGCAGGATACAAAATAAGGATTTTGTGTAATAATCTGAAAAAACTTTTTATCATTAAGATATGGATGAATATCAAACTATTGTGAAACTCAATAAAAATTTTAACAAATGTATAATACTGAAAAGCTCAGTGAGTGTATCGTTGTGCAATGGTTATGAATTACGCTGTAAAAAGAAGATGGATGATGGGGACAATCTTCACTGCATCCCGACTACAGTTAAAAACCATGGATAGATGTCTGGAAAGATTTATTAATCAAGATAAAGGCAAAAAGAATCCTAAACCAACAAGAATAGGGTGTGCTGAACCGCAAATTACTAAATAGAAATTGTTTTTCTCCTACTATAAACTAAATACACCAGGGTATTTTTTCCAGGGAATAGTTGTTTTTTTATGGGTAAACATTGTGAGTTACTGATTGTGTCCTTCCTTGTAACACCAGCTTTTATGGCTCCTCCTTCTGGTTTGTTGCACTGACCCGTATCTCAGACCACTGCAGGGCCTCCATTCAGTCTTGACAGTGTTCACTCCTCTGAAATGCCCTGTACACGCAGAAGTGAAGCTTATCTTTAGAAAACAGCCTTTCTGATTCAGCAGCAAGTGAAATGTAATATATCTTTCTTTGTTTCTGTTGTATAACATTCCAGATCAGGCTGCCGGATGTTTGAATCTTTTCAGCTTGAAAATGTCTTTCTTGATTAGATACAGGTTGGGCCAGGAGTTTACATATAAACATCACTCAGCTCAATGTAAAATTAAGGATTTGTTTGAAGTATCATGCTTTTCAGAGAGGTTTTATAATAAAGTTTACGAAGCACACTTGTGAACCTTAGTGATCCTTTCGTTGTTGATAGAAATCCACAAATATTTCCTCCTGTAACCAGTGATAAAGCTAATTCATATTAGTTGGTTTTCCTAATACATGATTTTGAGCATTGCTTTTGAGGTTTTCTTTTACATCTCTGGGGTCAAGTTAATATTATTTTTAAACAATTTGTCAGTGTGTTTAGGATTGTGTTGAGTTTTCATTTAAATCAAACTGTCTACAGGTTTCAAAATGTTGATTTGAGGAGAGCTTTAGGAATTGTTTTTGGGGTTTTGTTTTGGTTCTTTTCCTAGAACATACCTAAAATCATTCAACTGAAACATTTTAGACTTTGTCTTCTGTGACAGTAAAAGGTTGCCTCTGGACAGCTTAAAATGAAACTTAAGGTTGAAGGTGCCATTTTTTCAGGGCAAATTTCTTTCTTTCTTATCTTTCTACAGTAAAATGGAATGGGTAGACTGAGGTTATGGAGCTTAAAGGACTAATTACCCCTACATGTACTTTTTATTGTTGATACACTGTATAGATAGATGTCTAATAGTGATGTCTATCTATTCCAGGCGGTATTTTACAATCTACTGCACATCCTGCTTTTGTGTCTGTTCAGTGCCCTCCTTGGGAGGTAAGGTAATTTAGAAGAACTGACCCAACACCGGGCAGCTGTGGTTTTCTTAAGGACTGACAAGAAATTTAACGGTTTTGTTAAAATGGGAAATTAAAACAACTAATGATTGTCTCCATTTAAAAAAATAATGAAAGTAAATTGGTTAAAATCAAGTGTGCATCGGCTGTCCAGTCTAGTTTACTAATTTGACATTGATTTTGTGTCTGTCAGTCAAAAGCTATTAAAAAAAACATTACTTTTAAAGGAAAGAATTATAGGAAAATTTAACATACATCAGAAATGAACTAAAGGGAGCATCTATCGGATGTAAAATAATTGTTTGGCATTTATTTTATCTCTTTTTTTTTTTGCTTTTTGGTTTTTTAGCAAGAGTGTTTGGTTTGAATATTCATTGATGAAAACCACGGTTTGTAAGAAATGGGAGCAGCCACACAGAACCAAACTAAGCCAAAAACTCAGACCAATACAGCTCAGGGCTGCTGGCCTCCTCTGCAGAACCTTCCTCTCTTCCTCCAAGTTTCTTCCATCTCTGGAGAAAGGTTTGACCACTCCATTGCAAAACAATCAATCAATTTATCAATGCTCTGCTCACCATGTCTGTGTTGCTGTGTGCCAGTGTGCTATTGATAGTCACAGTCAGCACCGTTGCTACATAGCCGTCAACCCCCCCTGTTGTACATTAAGGGTCAGCATGTCAGGAAGGAGCTGAGCTAAAGTCCACGAATAGCATGTTAACACAAGTTTTTAGGTGGGCTACTCTATATACTGCACAGACTTTAAAGTAGAATAAAAGCTGCATTATGGACCTTTTGTTATTCTTTTTCTAAGTCTTTATGTAGAGCTACAGCTCACCAGTTAACGCATATATAACACCGTCAGTTCAGGTCTGATAAAGTTGATTTATAATGAGAATTTCAGAGTAAGTGAAAGCAAATATCTGAAAGGGATTACGGTTTTCGATTACTGCCCTCACCATCTATGTTGCAAATCCTTTCCTGCCTCAAAATTATACGTACTGTAGAGCTTTTCAAGGCCAGTTTTTTTTTATTTATTTATTTTTATCAGCATTCATGTGAAAGGTGATGTACACATGTTTCAGGACCCTGTTTTGTGCATGCAAAAGCTTTACAAGGCCAGCAGGGATGATGCAATAGAGGAGGATCCTCTCAGAGCACTTCATACTAACTGGGGTTATTATTAATGTGTTCGCTTTCATTCCCTTTTGGCATAAAATCTGCATCAGATCTTGTCTATGTACAGTTTCTTTCCAGAGCCACCAATAGAATTTGTTGAATTTTACCTTCTCTGTCATAAAAAGCATTTATGGATTAGTGCTTCTATGTTCCTTTTATGTGTCTGAGCTTGGTTCTGCTGGAGGTTTCTCCCTGTTAACAAGTAGTTTTTCCTCCCCACTGTTGCTGCATTCATGCTCTGTGTGAGTGATTGCTGTAGCATCAGTTAAACACTCCAAGTACATACACCTGTAGTGGGCACATGCACATCAAGGAAGGGCATGTTCGGCACAGTCACTGACTTGATGCAGTTAGCTGGTTTTACTTAGATAGAAAACTTTAAACCAATCTGACTGCATGATCTGACTGAATTGTCTCTTGTGCCTTGCGGTCATATGACTGGCACACTTACAAGTTGCTAACAACAAATTAATGTTAAACCACACGTTCATTAGTCTAGAAAAAAATGTAAACTTCAATTTACCGAGTGGTTTTTAAGTTTAACCATCACCACAAAAGGGATAGATGCAACTCAAACTCACTTCAGATTCACATACTGATGTTCCACTGCAGGACATTTAATTTTAAGACCAACAACTAACCTCATGTCAGCGACACAATGTTGAAACGAAAAGATTAAGTGCTTTCTGTCTGCTCTTCTCTCCTGCCAGAACTGCCTCCTTGATTTTTGGCTGTTATTTCTGAGCTTGATGTTCTTTGTGTTGCAAGCATTCGTGCACAGCAGTTCCTGAGTAGCAGGAATGCAATTTAGGTAAACAGTTTTGGCTTCTACAGCTCATCACATTTTTTTTTCACAAAACTTCTGCTGTGGAGATGAAGAAACAGATGAGTGAAAGCAAAGCCACATATTGCATTCTTATTGACTGCTTATCTTAATGAAGTGCAAACCAATGAGGCTTTTAATTGTTTTTAGTTTTGTGCAGAATGCAGAATGATGGTGTCGCTTTACTATGCAGTTATTCAATGCATTTAATGACTCTTAGATAAGTGAAAGGTGCATTTAATTATTACACCAACACTTTGGTGAGTTTTAAAGGTTTAAATATTTATAGAACTGAAAAAAAAAACATTTGTGCTCTCAATTACGTTAGCTCTACTTTCACTAAGTGAACGCAGTGAAGATGCAATACCCACAAGACACTCTGTCTCAGTTTAAGTCATTACATCAGCATTGCACAAGCACCAAGCCAAGGGAAATCTCTGTCAGTCAAATATGTTGTCACTGAATCATCCTTTATGTATATAATCCTCTGTAACACCGTATTTCATGTAAGAGAAACACTCTTCAAAGCTGTTCAAAAAAGTAATCCATTTCAGGAGGATGCTGGAGGCTTTCTTGGAACACATAAACGGTTATTTTCTGGTGTAGCACTCAAACCAAACTACCAGTCTGTAAGTATTTGCCAAATAGAGCTTGTGTGAAGCCCAGTTCAATAGGCTCTTTAGATCTCTCTCTACAGAGAACAGCTTGTTTTTGCACATTTCTCTGTATCTCTCTCCAGACCTCTAATCCTGCTCCATTGTCTCTCTGTGGTGCTTTATGGTGGGTAAGGAGCAGAAGGGATAGCTGATATAATAATTAGAAAATCCTCATTAAGACTTGTGAGAAAAATTCACAGTTGCTTTACCCTTTCAACTGAGCCTTTTCGTTTTCTCTGTTCCTTCCTCATTCAGACAAACTCACTTAGTCTTTATCCTTTGCTTTCTCATTTTGTTGTGTTTCCTTATGAACATAAATGAAGACAATAACATACAAAACAGGAAGTTTTTACAAAGAAAATGATGTAACACCTTGTGCTGTTTTGTATTATTCATTTGTATGTTTTCCTTGCCTATGTATAATGGAGTAAATTACATTACTGTCTGCCACTAATTACATTTGAATCACAGACAAACTGGACAGATCATCTGACAAGCTTAATGTCTGAGATGCACACAGTGTACTAGATAAAATCTATTTTTGTCATGGCTTATGAGCTTGTCTGACAACAATTCACAGAAACTATTAAGTAAAATCTCTCTGTTAAACTCCAATCTAAATCAGGTTCTCGTTTCTTGTTTTTAGCCTCTTATAATTTGATCAAACTGGTTTCTGCCATAATTTTGCAAAACCTTCTCTATGTTCATAAATGATATTAAAAAATAAAATAAAAAATAATCTAGTTTTTTGAATAAAGATTTAATGATTTTTTGGATCAATGCTAAAAATATTTCCAAACACGTAAGATGCATTCCCAAAATACAATTACAGCTCACATAAGGAGAATGTATTAAATCCCTCATTTAAACACAACCCTTTTATTTGTTTTTAACTGGGGTGGCTGGGCAGACATTTAATTCAAAAGCTAAAGTTTACTTTGCCATTTTTGCCAAAAATGTAGCTGTTCAACAAAGAGCCCCAATTTCCCCTATTTTTTCAAATCATATTGTGCTTTTTGATTAAATGCATGACAAATCGGGACGGTGCAAAGCAGTTAGAGAATATACTGAATGACTTAAAGCCATATACTGAATTTACATACCGTACAGCATTTATATGCTGGAAGAGGAATAATGGCTTATGTGTATACAACATCTTATAAAGATTTCAACCTGATGCAATACACGACTCCCCCAAATCTCTATGTAATTCATAATTAATGCTCTGATCACAATTATGAAAGTTAAAAAGGAAATGCTCACTAATGCACCTTTAAACCGTGATAGAGGCCAGTATGTGAACAGCATACTGATGGCGAGCCAGACGAGCCTTCTACTGTGTAGCCAGGAGGACAAGGTTTTATTTAATGCCAGTGAGATTCTGAAACTACCAATAAAATGATGACCTATAAAATGGACCATTTTAGAATCATATTTGTTTTCTAATACATATTTTATTTTCATACCTGATTTCTCATATCATATAGTACATAAGTACATAAGTACATAAGTACAGTTTGTGTGTAGAAATAAAAAAGAGCTGACTGGGAAAATATGGTCTATTTCAAAAACATATTAATAGAAAACTACAAATGTTAAATATCTCCATATTATAATATTCTCCAAACTAGATGTGAAGATCCCTATAGCCTTTGCAGTCCTTTATGATGATATTCTAATTGTAACTGACACTCTGTCCTTCTGGGCATGGCACGTCTTTATATTTTAACATAAGACTTTGGAGGGGGGGAGAGACAGATGTTCTGTTGAAGGTTTCCTCACATGAAGATGGAGATGCTTCTCTGCACTGCGTCACTAGGGTTGCTAAGGTTGAGAGAATGTTTGAAGCAGAGTTCTTAGATACATTACTTGAATTAAACTATACTGAGTATAAATCTGCTCAAGTGTTGGAGTTAATAGTCAGTGAAGAATTTCACAGTCATGCAATGTAACTTTTACTCTGTATGGTATCCATTACCCACCAGTAGTTGGTAAGATTTAACATCTGTATCTGAATATCGATCTAAATTTGGCCATTAATGAATTAAAACGTAGCTGGATTTACTGTATGTTAGCCTTTTAGAAATTAATTTGACCTTATCATCTTATAAATGATGTTAAAATGAAGTTCTGCTGATCAGGATTTATAATCTGAATTTTTGGGCAATAATGACTGACACATTTCTATTATAT
>JAUZNJ010030517.1:0-14738 GCA_034780135.1 Jordanella pulchra
TCTTACTTGTCCTCGCAAAGAAGATGATTACGGTCTCATGGCTGAAACCTCAGCCCCCAACGATTTCCCAATGGAAGGATAGAGTGAGGGAGGTGTACCATATGGAACAAAACTTCAGATGAAAAGTGATATCTTTATAGAAAAATGGTCCTCAATTCAAACATTCATTTCAAACCACAATTGATGGGAATTACAATTAATGGATGGTTGATTCCTCTGTATTTTTATTTTATCATCTTATTAAATTTTTTTTTCTCCCTTTTCATTTATTTTTTTCCTTTTTTACTATCATCATTGTTTTCTGTTGTCTTTTCTTCAAGATCCTGGAAAAAAAAAACCCTTTTTAAAAAATATAACGCTTATTTCTACATGTAACCTGTAAGATGTGTGAGATGTGACATGCACTGGAAAATTTGAATAAAAAAGTTCAAAAATAAAAAACAATGCGGAAAACTCATCATTTTTTGTGTCAAGAGTATCATCAACCAACTCTTTTTAAATGACTTTTGGGATTCCAATTTACTTCCACTGGAGAAAAAAAAACACACCTGCAGCACATTTCCTTTATTGTTGTCAAATGTTGTCATTGTAAAATAAAGCCAGTTTTTAAAAAATGAAAAGGTTTCATGTGTGTTTAGAAACAAAACCATACTCTGCTAGCTCCACTTCAGATGAAAAACAGAACATCTGTTTTTCAAAAGTCCAATAAAATATCAATAAAATTTGAGGCTTTCTTTAATGCAAGCTTCTTCACAGCCAGAATAAGCTTAATCAAAATGAACTGAAAAAAGGCATTAAACACAAGAAATCTGATAATGCATCACTACATTTCCACCATAGTCAATTATTGTTTTGATGGATATATTCTTGTCCCCATTTGATAATCCCTGCAACAAAGGGGCCTTAGAGACCTGCTTCTTCCCCTTTAAATCAGTCATTTGCTCTTAAAAGCCTGGTTTTCTTGTGTTAAGTGTTTGGCATTAAACCATTGCTGATGCTCTGGGAGTATCTTTAATAGCCCCCTCGGGTGACCAAGAGAAATGCCATTTTTGACCCAGCTCTGATTGCTTGCTAGTGTTACAGTGTAGGGCAGGTAATGCCTCAGGAGGCTAATTCAACACTAGACTTCTCACTCAATGAGGGTGGCCGCCCGAAGCAGCATCCAGACATTTCTGTCTGACGCAGCGTTAATCACACAAACACGCTCTGTCCTGCTGTCACTGAGGCCGACAGCAGTTCCAAATGTTTATTTCTACGTCTCCCAACAGATAGGAAAAAAAAAAAATGTTTGCACTCTCAAAACCTCAACATATTTCGTGTGGTTGCCTCAGGTTGTTTAACAGTATAGAAACAGGAGCTACTTACACACCTGCTGCAACGACACACATTCCTCAAGAAGACCTGAAAGCAATCTTTTAAGGATTAGTCTTTCATTAGTGCGACTGAGAAAGGGTAGATGCTTGGATAGCAAACCTATAAAGTGATAATGTCTGTGTGCTCTAGAGCTTTCCTTATGGCCCAAACCCCAATCTCTCTGAGATACAACCGATGATGCCAAACTGCAAAAATAATTTTTTTTTAATGATTTAGTGAAACGTCTCAACACTTAAATGTCATTTTTCTTCAAGAAAAAAAATCTTAATTATAGCCAGAATCATTTCAAAGAGACAGTATGGAAAAAATGAAGGGAATGTTGATGATGCAGAGGATTTGTGTACAAAGTGATAGCCTGACTGAGAGAGCCCTTAGCACTCTGTTGCCTCAGCTGTGGCGGGTAATGGTACATGCTGTCTCTGCAGTTTCCACAATCTCCTTGGTTGTTTTGACACAAAACAGTGATTTGTTGCTAAAGGTCAGGCCACAGCAAATTGGTTACAACGTTGTATTTGTGTTTTTCCGTTGGTTCTTCAAATTTCTAATGCTAGAGGTGTTGCTAAAGCTGATAATTCGGAGGCTGTGGTTTGTGGTTCCAAATTTCTTGAACCCCTTTCTGAGTCAAATGGTTTATGCTGATCCCTGTTTTGCATTTTTTTTTGCTGTCTGTTGGGCTCAGTAGAACAGCTGACATTGCAGACATTCCTACACTGTTGTCTGCTTTCTCTCTCCTTCATCTGCAGCAACAGGAGAGAAATTTTCTTCCACCGTTGTGGGAAGACTCTCCTCCGAATAGCAAAAGGTGGTCTTAGTAGTGATTTCTCAAAACCAAAACGTATTTCTGATAAACCCTGCTTGATTTTGGAATAATATTGACCTGAGAGTTTATTTTAAGAATTTGATTGTTTTATGTTTAAAGTGTTGAGTAAAGTTTTGATGATTATAGTTTAAAAATAAATACCATTTAACTGTGATCCCTCCCAGTTGAACTACAGCCTTTGAATTCCTTGTGATAAATTCCTCAGCGAGAAACTCATTTTCTCACGTCACATCATATTGCCAGAAGAGTCCAGATTAGCAAGCCAAATATACAGCTGTTTCATACGACCTGTTTCTCATGCTTGTGGTTATTTAATGTATATTTGTGTCAGTCCTCCAGCTTTTTGTTGCAGTTTTTTAAAAATTAAATAGCGATTTGAACAATATTCAAGAATTAGGAGATCACTCAACTATCATGACTGTAAAAATTAAAAGTTTAAATAAATGAAGAATTCTGAAACTCCTTTACAACAACATATTATTTTACTGATGTTTTATTTTAAGGTAGTTAATAAGGTTTATTTTATATGGGGAATATCAAAGATGAAAAGATTAAAAAAAAAAAACTCAGCAGAACTACAGTTTGTTTTGTAATTGAATTCACAAAGATGTGAGGCTTGGGCAGGTATTTCTCTCACTCATACATGAATACAATCTGTCACTTTCTGAAAGTTTGTGAGAGACCAGCAGTTCAGACTTGCAACATGCAGGACTTGGTATCATTGATGTCATTGGTAACATCAATGATATGTTGATGTTACCAAGTACTCCTAACTAAAAGGTCTGTTATGGGTTTGGGGGGTTGGTGGGTTGAGGGTTACGGGAAAGCTCCGGGGGCTTTGTTCAGATGTTATACACCTGGATGTCCTTGCGTCAATGGGTACTGATGCATGTGTGGAAAGAGCGTTACACGTTACCTGAGAGTTTGGTTACTTTTTGGTATATCACCGACTAGATACTTTTGTATAACTACAAAGCTGGAAGCACATGTTGCAGTTTTTAAATCGAAAAGTTATAAAAAGTAAAGATGTATTAAAATAGGGTCATATTTGCCATGCATATGTGCATTTACATACATAACTGTACACTTGGACATAATGAGTGGTGAGAAATGTTAATGACATCAATGAACTGAACAAAATGTTTAGTGCTCCAACCAGAACTGTTGTCTCCTGCGACAACAGTCCATGATTTGTTTCCTGAATGGTACCAAGAGTTAAAGAGTGGGTCAACCAGGCCTTAGCAGAACCAAATGACGGAGCATTCAGGTGTTTTGGAGAAGGGATGCAGCTAAACGTTTTGCAGGACTGACATAACTCATTGCAGCTCTGTGGCTTAGGTATGCTTTTACTGTTAACTCAAATGTTTAAGTCTAGATAATCTTTAAATAAACTGTTATTAAACCTCAACATCTGGAGTTCGGATTACATTTTTTCCCTTTTTTTCTAATTCAGATCTAATCCTGTGTTAACAATTGCTCAGTGGTTTTTTTGTCCCCTGCTAGCTGTTCTGGTTCCTAGTCATGTTTATAAAGATTTTCATGTCCAGACAGTTATGGCAGGACTTATAAAAGTAGAGAAAGAATGCACCTGATTTACAATGGAGGCCATTCAGCACACAGACCTACATGGCTATCAAAGCACTGTGCAGCCATCAGGCAACGATTAGCAGGGCGTAGCTCAAAACCACATCTTTAGCTTGCACACATTCATGTATACACACACACACACACATATATGCAAACACACCCACTCACCCGCAAACCTCAGGTGTATCCACATTAGACACGCCCCGTGTTTCCTACTAAAAAAGCAAAATAAGGGCTCTGGAGAGAGCAGTGAACCTGGTTGGACAGTCTGAAGTCTAATACAGCATAGTTTAGCTAAACCATAACACACATCACATGATTCGAGAGCTGTGAGAGTATGAAGCTAATAATTTTCTTATCACGTTTTACTAAACCATACAAGTACACAACTCTGTCAAAAGCACACCTTGAAAACCCTACTTGTTGACTAAAAGTCATGAAGAAAATTTTTATTTTCTATTTCTTGACAGAAAAATTGAAACTTGAATGCAGTGAGGAAATATTTGGCATGAAATTAGACAAGTTTACTATGTCACATTACAGTTTCTGATTTCACATTAGAATAAGTTAATGGGAGATGTTGCATAGAAGTACAAGCATGAGGAAAACCTAAAGTTATGAGAAAAGGTTTTTGTCTGGTTTCTGTCTGACTTGGTCAACATGACATAAAGAACATGACTCATGGCTGTTTCTGGTGAAACAGCTGATGAATAATGTTTATTCATCCAGTGTAAAGTAAAGCAGAGTCGCTGCTTCTCTGATTGAGGTATTCCTTGTTGTAGTGACGGTGGAAAGCAATGTCTATTGTGGTTTACAGTTGTGCCATAATGCTCCCATTTTCAGATTTGTTTTTTATTTTTCATTAGGGAGGTTATTTTAAAAGATTACTGGGGTTTCAAAATATTAGAAAATCTTGAGTGGTGATAGTATTGATAAATGTAACGATTAAGATGTAATTTGCAATATATGCCTATTATCTTATTTTTTAATTTTTCTCCTCTTTGCTTCCTACAATGTTTAACCTTTAGCATTTTGACAAATCTCATTCATGTTTAGTAAGAGGGTCTGCTGTTGTGAGACTCTTTCCAAATGGCTAAACATCCGCTTATTGATCATTTTTGGCTCCTATTGGCATTGGCCAATCCATGCAAGCCTTCACCTATTCATTAGAGCTTACAACAGGCATATCTTAAAGACACATTCAGTGCATTGATTGCTGCTTTCTCCATTTGCTATCTATTATTAAGGCTTTTCTGATTTGTTAATATTTTTTTTCATATAAATTGAGAGTTGTGTAACATTTGTTGCAATTGTGCTATTTTATAATGCAAATGTAGAAGTAATGAGTAGTATCTCCTTCAAGAATTTGCAAACAGAAAAAATTGGCAACACATATCGGGGTTCAAATTGTCAATATTCGACATCAACTTTAAGAAAAACTTGCATCAGTTTTGCAAATTATTGTTTTTGTCTAAATTAGTTGACAATCATTTCAATAAATTAATTAACATTAATCTGCTTATTTGTTTCAGCCCTATGATAAAGATTGATTCTAGTTAGAGAAACATCTAGTTGTATGAATACTTATGCAAGACATTGTAGAGAAAAGCACACCTCTATGGTATTTCATAATTGTCACCGCTTTTATTTACCTAACATTAGAGGATTTGTCCCATCAATGAATAACGAGCCAAACATACATGAAGACTGGATAGAAGCAGTGAGTGAGGTCATCTACTACATGACAACAATAAATGCCTGTCATGCCTTACAAACCGCCTCCGATTTCAAAGAGAGGAAAAACTATTCTATCACTTAACATGCCAGGCTGTAAAAGAGGATCTTTTGAAATGGTTCTGGTGGCTGTAACAACAGTTCATTGGCTGGGGAAGTCAGCAGGCCACAGATTTTTCTAATTACAGCATGACCTACATGGGCTGACACATTCCTTCTGTTTTTTGTCTTCTCTAATGAGCTGTCATACCTTCAGCAGTCCATGTCATCTAAATCACCACTTTTTTATTTAGAGGAGATGTTCATCCTCTTGGTAGCTATTTTAATTTTGGATATTTTACTATCAACCAATAGTTTTGTGCCTCTTATCTATCAGGTGCTCTGGCAAATAGGTGTGGTTGTCTGTCAAAACTTCCTTTTTTTTCTTTCTTCCTCTGTCCCTCTTTGCTCTCTTAAACATTTCTTAAAACAATTTACAATTGTTGGTCCTTGCACTTACAATTTTATACAAGCAGTGGGTTACTAAAGGTTGAACTAGTGACCCCCCCAGCTCTTTTGTGCCTGGCCTGAAAAGAGCAGGGACCAGTTCTCACAGGCAAAGGTGACCGTTTGTATAGATTGTTCCATTTTCTCATTTGCGTCTTTTATTTGAGGTAGGAAATTTTTAAGAGGCTTTTTCAAATGGTAAGCCTACAGAATATTATAAAAACAAAAAAAAATGTGTACTGCTGATGCAAAAAACAATTATGCAGAGAAGAGCTATTGCTTTAAAAAAAGACTTGATGGCTGGTGTTTTTTATTTATTTATTTTTTTTAGGGGGCACTTGGTTTTACTCACACGGCGTCAGATTGGTTTTGATAATTTCTTTGCATTTTAATAAATATAATTATCATTTACAAACTAATTTTAAAACTAAAATCCTCCAGTTACCTTTGTCTAGCATTATGTGTATGATGAGCTGAACTGTGACAAAAAAAGGAAAACAGAAGAAATCATTCAGGCTTTTGGCTTTTTCACGGCCATGTGGATCTATGGTAATGGCTGAAAATTAACATTTAATCTTCAGTGTCACTTATCTAATAAAGCACAATTAAGCGATACTACTAGTTGTGGAAAATACCATTCATTGAGATTCTCAGTATGACTCCAAAGTGTTCTCCTGTTTTTTTTTTTGTTTGATAAAGGGATTTTTTGGAGGGTTTGGGGATAAACTTTGAACTACATTGCTGTCAGTTACTGACCAGGATGGTTTTTAGAGGTTACTGGTGTTCTCATGACCTCACCTGGCCTTTAGATGCAGCTCTGCCTAATGGTCTGTGCTAATGGCAATCCCAAATCTATCATTAAACTAAATCTCCTTGGCAACCTAAGATCACAGACCCCGTTTAACTTCTGCCCACCCATTGGTCCCACTTTATTGTAAGAGTCCATACATTTATAATGCTGACAAAAATCACCAAATGGGGAACTGCAAAGAAATATCCAGATGAGAAAAAATATCCGGTAGGATCCAGTATTGCCCTAAAAATGTCTCCAGAATTAATATGATTGATTTGGGATGGACCCATGGATACAACATCCTTGTCTTCAATAATAAACAGGGGTTTCTTTGACATCTAGAGGACATTGTTGTCCTTAACCTAGTTTAAAAACCATGATATTTTAATTGTTGATGTTCTATAAAAGAAATGTAAACATCTTTTTTTTTCTTTTAATTGATCTAATGAAACATCCTTATGTTACTTTTTTGTCAATGATGCTACAAGGAAGGCACAGAAACAATTTTGGGGAATATTAGATATGGAAAGGGATTGATCCTAATGATATTGTACCACTAAAATGGGTTCTTTCTATAGATAAAAGATATCCGTTTAAAAGTTGTGCAATCAAATCCTTTTTCTGTATTGCGTTTTTCCTCTTCATCATGTCTCTGTCACCCCCACTGTTAGCCACTGGGTCTGGTGTATAACACTTAATTATAAATGAATGACTGTTGGTCTCAGCACAGAGTAGCTTGACCCACTAAAGAATACTTGTATAAATGAAAATGCCAAACTGTTAGTAAGAGGGTGCATTATTACTAGCCTAAAGGCATTTAAAAGCCTTAATATAAGACTGGGGTCTCAAGCTTGGGAGCATTAGTCAGTTTAACATAATGAGAACAGTAACATTTTACATAGTGTGGTGGAGCTTACCTAAGCTGACACAACTGAACCTTTTAACAAAAAAAAAACAGCTGTATATGAATTCGTCCAAGTATAAATAGTTCTGAGCAGTGATTTTTCTTCTATATGAGCATGTTGGAATCCACAAGCCAGCCTGCTGCTGCCCTCTTACAAAACCCAGTTTTGCTTGGCCAGTATTCTTCATATGTTGCTGCTATGTGTTCCCAAATACTCCAGTCTGCGTTATTGTCTTCTTTCTTTGTGGCTTTCTGTCTCCAATGTCATGCATACCTTTTGTCAAATTTCCAGAAGACCTTCGATATTTCCAAATTGAAGTTAAAATTTTAAAAGGATAAAGAAGGGCAACTTTACTGGGCTCTGTGCAGCCTTTATGTTATCTGCTGAAAGTCCTGGTCTCACTTCATTTTTTTGGTAACTGAACCTTGATTATGTTTTCACATAGAGAAGAAAAAACATTTAAGAAGCTTAAATTGTTGTTTTCATCTCAGAAGCTAAGCAGAGTTGGGACTGGTTAGTACTTGGATGGGAGACCGCCTGGGAATACCAGGTGCTGTAAGCTTGCTGTACGGTGAGGCAGTGGTTAGCGCTGTTGCCTTGCAGCAAGAAGGTTAGGTTCGGTCCCGGCCTGGGGTCTTTCTGCATGGAGTTTGAATGTTCTCCCCGTGCATGTGTGGGTTCTCTCCGGGTACTCCGGCTTCCTCCTGCAGTCCAAAAACATGACTGTTCTGTTAATTGGCATCTCTCAATTGTCCCTAGGTGTGAGTGTGTGTGTGCATGGTTGTGTGTCCTTGTGTATCTATCTGTTGCCCTGCGACAGACTGGCGTCCTGTCCTGGGTGTACCCCACCTTACGCTCATAGTCTGCCGGGGATAGGCACCGGCCCAACCGCGACCCTGGCGGATGAAGCGGGAGAAGATGGATGGATGGAAATGGCTTTCTCTGAATTCTTAGCACTTTTTAAGAATTGTCTTTTTAAGACATTTTCTGTAGTTCTGTTTAACTTTGAGCCATCTTTACCTTTTGCAAATGACATGCATGCATCTTTAGCATGTACTGGAATTTTTTGTGTTTAAAACAAAGTAAAAGAGGTACATAACCTTTTCCACAGGTTTTTTAAACATATAATCTTAAGGTAAAAAAATTACTTTGTACATAATGCAGACTAAGTGGGTTGTAGAGTGCCTTTCAAAAGTATCCCTGCTTCTTAGACATTTATTTTTTTGCATGAACTTAAATTTATTTAGTTGTTTTTTAAAGTAAAGTAATGTAGCATTGTGAAGTTGGTAAGAAAAAGATACATAACTCTGATAAGTGTGGTATAGCAATGTCTTGAAGCTTCTTGAACTTTGCCAACCCATTTGACATCAGATTAAAGAGAGCTGAATAAACACGCAGCAAAGTACTCTGACAGGGACATATGGCAATTCAGTTCAAAACAAAGGAAAACCTGAGGAAAAACTAAACCCTTATAAGAGTACCAAAAATGTGCAGCCACAACCTACAACTGTCAGTGTTCACAATTATAGCCCATGCAGTCTTTGCTTAATAGGACTGTCCTGAGATAGGGCATGCAGGTGCTCAATTTTCAGTGTCATCCTCATTGCCACAAAGCTGTAATTAAAATCTATTTCACTTGACATTTTCTGCTATCAAGAAGCATACAGAAATCCTCATCTGTCACTCTCTTTTATTAGACTTGGTGTATCTCTACCGTCAAACATCATCAGATAAAAAAAAATATGTATGTATTTTCAATATATGCTTAAATTGCCAATTTATTAAGAGGAATGGAAATGTCATGCTTCCTGGCCAGTGCTACCCCTCACTTCCTACCCCTGGCCTATGTCTTATCCCCTAGAAACACTCGTACCCTTCCCTGCCAGTCTTTTCCCTCGGGGCCAATGAGGAAAGCATTCCAGAGCTCAGGCAACTGCAGGGGAGGAAAAAGAAAAAACGAACACAATCTCAGTGCTTTTAGATTCAAGATGCTGTGAAGTCTTTTAAATTCTATGTAAAGAAATCCAAATGGAGTGACAATACACTGAAGTTGTTTTTCCTTCCTGAGGATAGTGAAGGCTTTGGTTCTGCTGAGCTAAAAGTAAAGACATTGTCAAGGTGGTTTCCTTCCTTTGTGGACTTCCATCTGAAATGAGTTATCCTCTAATTGCCTGTGGGAATATGTTGGCACAAAAAGTTTAAGAAATTCCATTTTCGCTGTAAAATTCATTTTCCATGCCTAAAACTGCCCACAAATCCGTTTGACACGATATTAAAAGGACTTGCATGAAAGCAATTCGTTACAGGTTGTAATAACCGTCCTTGAAATTAATTTTAGACCGAAAAACAGGAAAAAGAAGTGCTAAGAAATGTTGTACCCAAAGGTTGAGTTAGGCTGCGTCAGTATTTACTACCAATATCTTTTGATGTTTTTTTTGTTATTGTTAAGCTCAAATATACAGTCTTCCAACAGTTTCTCCTTTTGGCAACTGCTTGATGACAAGAAATGTATGCAAATGTAATCCCTACTACAAAAAAAACGTTCTTAAAGTATTTGTAATTTTTAAGAATCATTGAAGGTAAAGACTTCATATTAACCTTTTAGTCTTGTCCTTGATCATGAGAGATGGCTCACAGTGTGGACCCTCCCCCGACTCTGTATCCTTTGTTGTCTGTGCCGCTCTCCTCTCTGTGGGTCACTGTGGGTTAACCATGCCAGCTTTTGTGAGACTGTCTCACTGCTCTCGGAAGTACACAGAGACTCCTCATTGGCACTCAGTCTAGCGAAAGAATTTTAATCTTTGGTGAATTGTCCGTTAGTCATCGGCCTTTGTGTTTTGATTGAAAGAATATGCATTAATTATAGTCTCCTTTGTGTCTTTTGGCCATAGGATGAACTGGATGTAAGCTAATCGGTTTGTGTTTGCTGATGTTTACAGTAAACTTGAAGGGAGACCATTAGGAATGGTATCATGATTCTTACTTTAAAGACTTAACCTGCTTTGTCATCCATTTTACACAAAATAAAAACAAGAAGGAATGCTTGCATATTTTTGAGTCTGTGTTCTTGGGTCGGGGGGGCTTTGCTTTCCTTTAGAAGTGACGGGCCACATTCCACGGCACAGCTTTACACAAGCTGCTAAGGACATTGTCCAGACTGTATTGGTTAAAGAATGCTTTTTGAAGTGTGCTGGTCAACACAACCTGAAATTCAAGCATCTGTCTTTATTTTTGTTTTAGTTTTTTTTTTTTTTTATATATATATACTGGGGGTTACACTTAATGTTGCTTAAGTACTTGAATAAACTTAGGGGAACGGGAACTTTGACTTATTATGTTATAGTAAGTTCTGTGTTAATTGTATAGAATTACTTGTGATGTGAAATATGGTTTAGCTAAATGCAGTGTCTAGAAAATGTAGTCAGCTTGAACTTGATAACCTCAATTTTTCTTTTATATTTTAGACCTTCCAATCAAAAATTTTAAACTATTTAATTGATTTTGTATACCATGTATAAACCATGTTAATACAGTACACCTGTTTCTACTGTTATTTTATCTTTGTAATCTAAATATAAACCAAGCTTCTTTAGACTGTTATGTAACAATAGGTTTGGTTTCGCTAGGAGTTAATATTAAGTGTCCAAAAAAACAATTTAAAAAAGTTAATAAGTTTAATCAAACTGACCAAGTAGAGACAACATCTAATAGTTAACTGCTCCTTGTGCCTTCCCTTGTTTATGAATACTTGCCTAATGAGCTGTGGTTATAAAGCACAAAAAGTGAATTTTCATACTTGCATTTTCAAGCAAATCAGACACCAACATGTCTGATTTAAGAGCCTATTGACAAAATTGGTTCAACTTCTGGTAAATTACTTTACTCATCAAATTCTGCTTGTAACATCCAACTAAATACCATTTTAACGGCAAAAGAATGACAACTAACAAGCTACAGAAAAAACATAGAAAAGGAAAAAATCCGAATAAATCTGAAACCAATGACTCTGAAACAGATGCACTGATGTCACAGTTTAATTTGACATTAATAAATTAATTTTTTGGTTACAAAATATCCTTAAACTTGCAGCTTTATTTACAGTGAAATGTGTTTCTACTCAGTAAGGCTAAATATAACAGAGTGCACACTTTTTAAATGGTTACTTGTAAAACAATGTTTAAACCTTGGATAATTTACCTTCCACTTCACAAGAATGCACAACTTTCTTTTGTCTATCCCATGAGATAAACAGATGCTTTTGATAGAAGCTTAACAAAACGTTAAAAGTGCAAATCATCTGAATATTTTCTTTAAATTCTGTAAATAATGGATTTATTCCCTAATGGTAAACCGTTGTAAATCAATGTCTTGAAATAATATTGAGCCGTTTTACAGGGTGGGTATGTCCTTGTGGGCTCTGGACCTTTTCATTTGATGAGGAGAAACGAGCATGGAAGGGACTGTAATCATTTTTACATCATCCAGGGCCAGTGCTGTATAATTAGAAAGAGCCGATTTCCTCGACCACAGTAGGGGTTGAAATTGCAGACCTTGTGCCGTCGAGGACTTTGGAAAGTAACTGAAATAGCATTGGCGAGTTTCTGCCCTTGTGTCCGTCTGTGTATTATAGTGTCGGTCAGATGGCAGCTCAGTCACCATAGCACTCCGATGCATATCCACCAGCACTTCGATTACGAGCTTTTATGTGGCGCCTCTTGTTTTCTGAACCAACTACCAAAATTGCATCTTAATCCTTTTAGCATGCAGCATGACTTCAACCTGTATCGCCAAAATCTGATGTGGCCTCAGCAAGTTAAGAAGGCGCTGCAAGATGTGTGTGTGTGTTTGTGTAATTTTTAAGTTCAAATTTGCCCACTCCAACTAAGCCTTTTATCACAATATCCTCAGAGTATCTATTACAAGTTTTAATCATTGAACAGCAAGGAGCAGCAAGTATTGATGTAGATAACTTGGGGAAAAAAGACAGACTTGCTGCAGTTAAGGATTGTTTTTCTTCCATTAAATTTTTTATTAAATTTATCAACACAATTTCGTCTTTAAATTCATTCGATTGACATATTTTGTTGTTTCCCTTTTATCAAGTAATTCTAAGGAGAAAGTTAGCAAATTGCACTGAAAGACGAAAAGATGCAGTTGAATTGAAGTATTGCTATTCTTTTAGAATTTAAGTTTTCACAATATTAAAACTTAACAGGCTCTACAGGGTGAGACTCTATACAAAGTGATGCTTTTTTGTCTAAGATTATCCTTCCAATTAGGTCGGGCTCTATTTTTTTGCCACATCTGGAGGAATGCAGAGGTGTCATTGGACCTTTCTGTTTCCTGTTTCTAGCACTCTTCTTTGTTTGAGAGCTTTTAAAAGACAGGTCAGCTTTGTGTCCATGCTGGTGAGGCAGAGGAGTGTAGAAAACAGGACTATGTTTCTGATAGTGAGCTGTCTCATGGGACCTGGCCCCCCCCCCCCCCCCCCTGAACAGATCTGGAAGGTGCTAATATGAGCGTGCCTCCTTTGCATTAGAGCCTTTAGCGATTAGGCTGCAGAAATAAGCGAGAACTTGCATGGAACCAAAATGTCATAAATTTGGCTCAACACATCTGCAGTTATGATTTGGCTTGGTCTGTTGATGCATGGCCTCCTTTACTTAGTGACGTAATTCAACTTGTCTGGAGGTTTATAATTTAGCCATTTCATCTTTGGAAATGATGAGTGAACAACTTTAATTCTGGAGAATAGATTAATATACTGTGAGCTATAGTGGTGACTCAGCATATTTTTGGTGAAGTTCAATCATTTCTTTATACTCAATGAGTAGGTAAAGTCATTTCTACCTCTGCTGGCAAGCATGAAAGCTTCAGGGAACATATCTGCAATAGCAACAGAAAACGGCTTCTAACAGATGTTAGGAAATGACCGTCTGTAAAACTGGGCTGGACTGATATCTGGAGAGAAAACGGTAAGATTAAACCAATTTACTCTGTCTTGCTCAAGTATTATTTCCCTTTAAACTATTTTACAAGCATTTCCATTACAGCTACAAATGAACCATTATTCAGATTGGTTTTAGACAGAAATTAGTTTGTACATAATGCAGCAGTGGATGAAAAATTATTGTTTTCCAAGAGTTTCTACAAATAGAAATCTGGAAAATGAAAAATCTTTTGCTGTGTTTACAGCTGCATGTGATTTGAGACATTGCTCTACTAGCTTTGCACAACTAAAGAGGAAACCTGAAAGCATTTAATTTGGAAGATTTATTAGTTTCAGACAAACTGGATGGCCGGCGTCAGTGAAAATGAATTTTCAGGTTAAGACACAAATTTGATCAAGGTCTGGGCTTTGACTAGGCCATTCTAACTCATGAATTAGCTTTAATCAAATCATTTTCCTTTTACCTATTATTTCCTGCTTGAAGCTGAAACTTTATCCCCACTCTCAAATGTTTTGTAGCTTTTTAAAATTTTTCTTTTGTAATTACCTACATTTATATTTCTGTTATTCCCTGCATTAGCAAAGTAATCCCACAGCATGATCCTGCTACTACCATGTTTTACCAAGGGTGATGTGCTACAAATAGGGCTTTGTATGTAAGCCAGAATGCTAATTTTTTTTACTTAATCTGACCAGTGCTCATCTACCTTTGGTAGAAAATGAAGTTTGGATTTCTAATGGATTTTTATTTATTTATTTTACCACTCCCTAATAAATACTTAATTTGTAGAGTGCACAAGGGTTGTAAGATATTAGGAAAACATACAATATTTCTCTTTTGAATTCATTGCAAACAGACCAGGCTGCTAAAAGAAGAATATTATTGATTATTTCCATTTTAGCAACAAAGTTTTATTTTTTTTAAAAGTTACTCCTGCTTGTGCCCATTGTTTTAATTATAATTAATGACTTGACCACAGTACCACCTTTTTTGTGTTATAAAACCATCTGTTTTAAGGCGTGCAGGGAGGATCATGTCTGATCCTTCTCACCCTGGTCACAAACTCTTTGAAACTCTCCCCTCTGGCA
>JAUZNJ010030518.1:0-14738 GCA_034780135.1 Jordanella pulchra
AGGAGTCTACTGAAAATTCGAATTTGAGATTTAAATTGAAGAAGGGTATACTAGAATGAAAAGAGACAAAATGAAAGAACATTTATATATCATTCATTTAGAAAAAAATAATAAACAAGCAGGGGAAGAAAGACAGGAAAGAGATAGACAGACCTGCTTGCAGGAAGAATGCAGCAACCTCACCGTATGGATAGAGCCTCCTTCATGATTACCAGCAGAATCTGAGCAGTTAAGTCTGCAGATACTGTCAAAGCGGAAGCCATCAGTGCAGTAGTAAGAGCCATGGAAAATGGGCGGCGGAGGGTTACAAGTCACTGGCTCACATGCTCCCTCCAGCCAGGTACCATCCTCTGTACACTGGCGCTTAAATGCACGTCTGAAAGGGGCCAATGAAAGACCAATGAAAAAACTATACTTATTTGGAGTAAAAAAAAATAGCAAAATTATTTATTTTTTTCTACCTTTTTGGTTTATTGGTAACATGATAGCCTGGCTTGCATTTGTACTTGCAAAGGGTCCCAACTTTTAGGCCGGTCTCATTACAGCGCTTTGTTTGTAACACAGCATTTGGTACAGGAGGAGGGGCAGGGCAGCGTAGTTCACAAAGAGCCTCAGGGAAAGACCACAGACCATCTTCCTGGCAGGTAAGAGTGTTGTTGGTTCCTTGAAAGAAAAGGGGAAATGCAAATGTTTCATATAATCTGGTAAATCAATCAAATCAATTATTGTATAACTTTGGTTGTTCACATCTCTATTTAATACACGTTTATGAATCAAAATAGATCACTAATCTCACTTCTCATGATGTCTAACAGCTAAAATGGTAAAAATAGACTTTCTTCCAAAATTAAGAAATAGTGTGGTATAAATTTTACATGGTTGTTGTATTGTTGTAAGACCACATGCTCTGTGTTCTTTCATATATTCCATACCACCCAAACCAAACTGTGTGTTCAATAAAATAATACAAACAAATGTAAAAGGATAGCTTTTCTTGTATTTAAGGATATAAAGTTCTATTAAGATGGCAATGTCTAGTCCAATTAAGCATACACTGCTAGTTTCTGTTCTGAAGTGATATCGGGTATTGGGTATCAGATATAGGACATAAAATTACATTGGCTGAGGGATGCAAATAACGGGAAAATTCATGATTACCTAGTAAGTGGATAAGCTCCTGCAAACTAAAAAAAGACTAGCAAACTCTAAAGTTGGACAAACACACACATACACTTCTAAAACACATGAAAAGGAAAATCCAAGAAGTAGGAAAAACAACTGCAAGTTTTAAAAAAAAGCTGCAATAACAGAAAATAGAGAGTAGCAAAGTGGAAACATGTTACAAACACAACACCGACTTCATCAAATGTATCTTCAAACCCACTTCTATGTATGAATGATACTAACACATAAAACACATGCAAAGGAAAAATGCTAAGTAATAAGAAAACTAACAAACTGGAAGTTAAGAAAATCTCCTAACACCACATAATTAGAGAGCTCTAGACCACTAGGAGGAGACCATCTTTATCAATTCATATGCGACCAGAACATAGACATTACTACAAATTAATGTCTGCGGACCTAACCCTTAGCAAAAACATGAAAGAAAAGCAATCCAAAGTACATCTGGAAGGAAAAGAAATTTACTATTCCTCTGAATGCGCTATATAGAGGGTCTGTTCTAGAGCTGGGGAATTAATTGCAATTGCAATTAATCACAATTAAACAAAATGAAATTTTTAAATCACAGAGGCACGCACTTTTAGTGACATATTTCACAAGAATAAGACACTTTATTTCTCACTCCAGCCCTTCTGTTGGTGGTAACATCCATAAAGTGAGTTTGCACTAGGGCATTCACCAAAAAGTCAACTTGTCGACTAGTCGACTTAAGTAGGCTAAGTCGACTCACATTTGGACAACTCGAAAGTCGCCACCCCCCACCCCTTCAGCAGGTGTGTGCGTTTTCAGCATGGCAGTGGGCGTGCGGCATGCAAAACTGGTGTCTTATTAACTTATTCTTTGGACTAAGCAGAATACACGTTACAGTTAGGAATAAAAGCTTGATTAGACCTACTTGATATAGACAAGACCGTCACTGCAGCAAGACGTATTATAAATAATGCATGCAAGAAGAAGTAAGCACTTTTTCACACAAAGGTTGGGGTACAATTCTGCAACAATGGACTCTGGACAAACTAGCTTTCAAAGTAATGAAAAACTAAAACCTTAGACTGAAACATCTACATGATTGTGATAAATGCAAAGAAAAATCAAAATAAAATTGAAATCCCCATATCAGTTAAGAATAATTGCAATTTAGATTATTGGCAATTTTTCCAATGACGCCTGTCTCCCAGGGGTGGTCTTGAGCACTTCAGTTATATGACACTACTTTGCATCTTTTCTTAACTTGCAGTTTTGTTTGCGACTTGCACCATTTTTCCTTGTATTTTTTTTTGTGTTCTAGCATATGTAAGGTGCTTGCAGAATCCTCTTTGTTTTGCTCAATTTTCTGTGACAGCAGCTTTTCTCCTTTACAGCTTTATTTCTACACATGTGGCCCTTGTGTCAATCTGGTAGTCTCATTTTTTTTATTTCTAGTCTAATTTTTTAAAAAGCCGTTTGATTTTGCTGTGAAACCATGTTTTTAAACAGCGTTTGCACCATGTTGCCTATGTATGCAGTAGCTCAGTCAAAAAGAAATTGATTTGATAATATGTACACCGACCTTATCCTCACATATTTCATGCACAAAAACCTGTAAATAATATGAACTTCTATTCAAATTGTCATTTAGACAAACAAACTAATAGAAACAGACAGGGACAACTCTCACCAATGAGTTGGGCAGGTTCACGACAAACAAAGGTGATCTTCTTGCCATACGTAGTGCCCTCTGGGTATTGGAAATTGGCAGGATGAACATGATATTTGTCTGGCATACCGCAATCCACTGGCTCACAAGACACCTGCTTGTTCCACTTCCCATTAGTACAGGTTATTGTTACTGAAGAGTCCGACTGCAAAGTAAAAGAAAATATACATATATGTCTTAAAAAATTCTGTCACACACATTGGTGCACTTGCAATATTTTATGAAGGTTTGGTTGACCTATTGAAATCGTAACCTGGGTAGTATGTGATGGATACTCTACTTCTAAATATTTACTCATTTTAATATACATATTGCCCATTTTGATTACCTTGTTTTAAATGTTTTCACTCTGGTTTTACTATATGTTTTGATTGTTTTAAATTTATATGTCTTTCCCAGCCTATTAAGTCTATGACTGTCATACTGTATGAAATAGGCCAAATAAAATAAGTTGACTTGAGTTGTTATATGACAGTTCTAGTCCTTTAAAACATTGCAAAGCTGAACATGTTTATATAAGTAGGATATAACTCCACGTTATCAGATATCAACAGTGAACCATTTCACACATTTGGTAATCTTTTTACAATCAATCATGTAATGTGCCTTGTTAAAAAACTAAGTTTTAACAGCAGTGAGGATCATTTACATAACTCCAAATAGAAATAGATTGGTTTAACCAGACAAACTGCACCAAACTTATCTGAAATATGTGTGAATTTAGGCAGAAGACATAAAAATAACCATAATGTTGTATTGGTCTAACAAAACCTCATGCTCTTTAAGTTTTTACAAAGTGAGGATGACTAATTACTACTTAATTTTTCTACTTATAGTATTTGCAGTACATTCAAAGTCAGAGGATGCACAGAAATTTAGGATGCTCTTTAGAAGGAAATTATTTTCTATAACATGTTGAGACATGTCTCTTCTTCAGTCTAATATGTTAACCTTATCAATTTATCTTGCCATCTTTTGAAATAGCAAAATTACTGCTCTCATACACAGGTTGTGACATCACATGATTACATTTTATTTTCAGTATTATAATTTTTGAAGAAAATAAATCAATAAATATAATGCTAGATTTCACATCTTATAGTAATTCAAAATTGTGTTTGCATGTAATTTACTAATTTAATAATTTACTGGGGTAAAGCTTTGATTCTAGGTTTAATTCTATCAATAAGTAAGGACTAACAAAGTCTTGATTTGCACACTGGTGTGAAATATTGTAATACCCAACACATCTCATAGTTGTTTACCTTACCAAAGGACAATAGCAATTCAGCACTCTCTCCAGTCATCACGTAACCTAACAAAGCCTAGTAGTGCTTAGTTTACTGTATGTGAGTAAGCCTCACATGCTACTCAGCAGCTCAGGTAACTGATGATAGCATATGTAAGGTCAAGTCATCCAACACAGACAACTGATATCCAGTAAGCACACAATCAACCATGACCCAAAACAGATTGATTTGTAGTAAGTGCTACACGCTCTGCTAAACACACATCCACACTCAAAGGAAAAGGAATCATTTAGATCTGTAGTACCAATTCTTATAGAATGAACCTAAATCTGAAGATCAACCGTTAGGTTTTAATTTAAGAATTGCTCTATGTTGGTATGGCTGGAATGCCACTGAAATCATATTTAGCATTGGATAATAAAAAAAATGAAGAATGTTAGAAGGTAATCACATCAAACAAAACTGATACTTGAATGAATGTAAACTGTGGCCTTATTGATAAGTGATTGTTGGGTATCTGTATACTGTACTTACAGGTAGAAAGAGTTAAACATATTACAAAGCAGTCCAAAATGTTAAATATAATCAGGGAATAATAAAGCCAACAAAATTCCACCCATGAATGGTCTGGCAAACAGCCAGCATTGGAAACAACGCATTGCTTCAGAAAACAAAACAACCTTTTAGCACATTATACTATGCATTAATAGTAATATCAGAGCAGTATTCCTACAATGTTCAAAACCAAGCAAGATTTGTTGGTAGGTTACCTGTTGTCAGAGGAGTTACTAGTTGTAACGTAAGAGCATTCAAATGTTGATACATACACACATAAATCAAAATATAGCCATATACATAGTCACACTTATCATCTTTCGGTTATCCACAACCAAGACACAGGGGCAGCAGTTTCAGCAGAGACTTCCAGACTTCCCTTTCCCCAAACACATCCTCAATGCTCCTAGGGTAGCTAAGAGACATAGTCTTTCAAGGTGGCCTGGGCTCCTCCTGATGAGTCATGCCTAGAACACTTTGTAAGGGGTCTGTCCATGGGGCATCCATAAAATTTTACAAGCCATCTCAGCTAGCTCCTCTCCATGTGGTGGAAAAGCGGCTCTGCTCTAAGCCTGTCCCACAGGACCGAGCTGCTCCCACTATCTCTAAGCGAGTGCCCAGCCACCCTATGGAGAAAGTTCATTTCAGCCGCTGGCAAACTGAGAGCTTTGCCTTTTGGCTCAACTCTATCTAGACAAGATCAAACCTGTGCAGTATCCACATTATGGCAGTTGATCTACCTTTTCCTCCTTTGGACTTGGGTGAGCATATTATCCCAGCCACTTGCATTCAGCTGCAAAATGCCCAGTGCAGACTGTGGGTTTTGGTAGGAGAAAGCCAGCAGAATCCTGTCAACTGCAAATGGCAGGGAAAAAATCTACTGTTCCCCAAAAAAGACCACCTCTGACCCTAATCTTGCTATGTACGCATATTCCCTGTGTGTTTTCCTATTATGAACTCACTTCAAATTGTCTTGCTATTGAAATATGCCACATGAATGAACTTACTTTGCCTTGCCTTGATATACAGAGAGTGACTATTTAATTAAGATGTCCCATACTTTAGGTTAATATTAGTCACTGCTGATTACAAACTAATAGCACCACAAATGCACAGGCTTTCCAATCATAACACTTTTAGAAATAACACTGATCAATGTTTTGCTTGTAATTTACAGAAAATTCAGCAAAACTGGGAGCCATTTAATAGTCACAACCTAAAATGTTTTCATCAACTTCCATTACACTGCAATTTGTAATTTAAATATAAAATCCCTAAGTTGGTGGATGTCAGTCATAATAAGTTTATCATTTTTTAAAAGGAAAAAGGGGGAAAAATAAAAACCTATCAGTAACAATATGTTACATGTTTGGGTTGGCTTTAAATATGCTTTTCCTTTAACAAGGAAGCCAGACTTTAAACTTTAACAAGCTGGCCTCAGTTTAGATTATATGTCTATTGCTTCATAACATCTTCTCTTTTCTTTTGTAATAACAGCTTTCATCTTGATCCCATCATACAATATCAAATAACAGTATCATATTCCATTGAAATAAATAAGCTTCTTTCATAATTTGGATACTCAACAGAGTACCGTATGCACTGCATGTGAGTGCTGCTTGACACACAACTGGATAAATATGTGATTGTCTCATGTGTGTTGTAGGAGCTTGAACTTAGTTTGCATGAAAGAACTCCATGTGGTGTTTAAATGTTGAATTAAAACAATGGTGATCTGCCCAAATACAATATACTGAACCAATATATAAATATAAAACAAAAATGTATTGTACAAAAAAGTGTATAAAAACTACAATATACACACATTGTATTGTAAGAAAGGATGATTCTTATTTCAGATACATAATAAAATTAAATCTGCAAGAGGCATTTGGACGTGTGTGATTAGGGTAAGATGTTTAGAGACCACATGTAGATCTATGTGTGTAACAAACTCAAAATTTGTGCGACTTACAGTTCAGCTCAATTTAGGGGGTTTTGTAGAGCCATTTGGATATGCCCACTTTGATTTCCATTAAAATAGAAAGATTTCACAAGGAGGACAACTGTGAGCAAAGTTTGAGCAAACTACACCAACTTATATTAAATCTGCATATATTCATTACTGAAAGGATAAAGAACAAAAGGAGTTTTAATAGATTCTTTTGCTCAGATTTCTTCAAATTCAGGAGTTTAAAGACATTTCCTTTAGCCCAGCATACACTCTGAGATTTATGGTAGTTTTTGAGATGATTTTCCTGTCATGCGACCAGTTTGGGGATCGGGCCAACTCTTGGCCAAATCGTGTGTCCTGCTATATACAAGGGGTCACGAGAGCTGATTGGCACCCCATGAGAAGATTCTGATCAGCAATGGTGGGCTACAAGAAAATCAAACCTGTTTGATATTGTGGTCATGCCTCGTGAGTGAATCACATGCTAAAGCTTTGACACGACCAGACTAAGAACCTTTTCCTCTGAGATTTTCGCTTTAAGCATGTGCAAAATGAAAACAGAAGTAAACCATATTCTTCTGTTACTAGCTACTTCTATTTATTGCATTGCATGTTGGGATCATCCTAGATCCCGATCTGTCTTTGAGGACATGCACTGTGACTAGTCAGATTGCACCTGAGCTTCGGTTCGTACACTGTGAGGATGTTTATCATAAGCTCTGAACTTTTGAACTCTGCGACTAATCGCACAGTATGGGGCTGCGAGCAACAAATGAAAATTTAGCACAGTGTATCACAGACTTTCTTGTTTTATAGACTTGTCTGTATGGTGGAAATTAACATATAGAAAACTTACAAAGCCATGAAATCATCTAACTGATTAAAGGCATAGTTAATCCCAGTCTATGTAAACCTCTAAATTTAAAAATAGTTAAATATGACCTAAAAAAAAACTCAAATTATTTTTGCATTCAAAAACTGTGAATAATTTTGCTAATTTTAACCGATTTAAACATCAATGGGCTTCTTTTTACTTAATGTTGAAACTAAGATAAAATGTGTTGTGATTTTTTTGTACAATCTGTCAGGTTATATTAGTATATACATTTAACATAGTTTTTTCAAGTACACCAAGTGACCCATTTGACTTACCATGAGGCTTAGTGTTGACTGTGACAAAATGGTAGTCTCTGCAAAGCTACAACTTGTGTCGTGTGTTCCTTCAAAAACATAAAAAATATACTCTACATCGAAAACCAAAGAGCAATTGGTTCATGACAACCTGAACTGTCTTTCCCATCTCTAGCACACCAATCCCAACTTATATGTTTTCCAAAAGTAACCTGTGAGATGGACTTTTCTTATCCTGAAACAAGTGTCCGCTGTCTCTCTCTGTTCATCTTTATGAGCTTGTGCAGCTGGATTTTCTACACAGATGTGATAGATGGCTTTCTCCTTGATGTTGTCTAAAGTTACATTTCTGTCTCCTGTACTGGACTATGTTGAACTGTAACTGTTTTTCAAGGAACTCACTTTTTTTTCCTGCTGAGGAAGCTCAAGGTTTACAGGAAATGTGCCTTCTATGATAGTCTCTCACCTGTAAATGATTTAGAACAGGTGAGGACATGTGGAAAAGCTTTTTTATGGGAAAATCTTGAGTTACAAGTTCTTTACGACAGTAATGTCAGAACAAAGTTTTGGGAGGCAAACATTTGTTTTCAACATATCCTGCACCTATACATAAGCATAGGCTATATAGCCGAGTACACAATGTTTGAACCTTTGCAAAAAAAAAAAAAAAAAAAAACTGCGGTGAAAAATGGTTCAGAGAAAGACCACTGGAATATTTTCGAGGGTCAAAATAATTTCTAAGAAGACAGAGGATTATTCCTCATAACTTTGAAACAGAAAACTTAAACAGATAGCCATTTCATAGAATGACATCTGGTGAAAATGAATAATTAAAAAAAACATGGTCTAAAGCAGTGAGACAACAAAGATCCCATCAATTACTTTACCACAGACAATTCTGTTTAAACGTGGTCAGAGTTGAGGTAAGAATGAGTGCAGTCAAACAACACAAAGAGGTGTTAGAAGAAATTTTGCTCCAAAAGTTATGAAGTTAAGCTAAAGCAGCATATAAAAGTCTAATCAAGACATTAAGAAAATAACATAACCATGATAAAATTGAGGTGATCCAATAAAATTCCAACAGAGCCAGTGCAAAGACAAGAATGAGTCAGGACTTTAGTTTATTATTCTTATGTGTCTTATGTGTGGCAAAAAAGGCATTACCTTTTCCAATAGGTGTGAAACTTGTATGTTCTTTATTGCCTGTTAGAACTTAAAGCTAAATTTGACCAAATTTTGAATTCAATAGTGTCCATACTTATATGTTTATTTTTTTATCTTTATGAATGACAATATTTGAACCATATCATGTTTTTTTTTATTCAAGACTTTGCAAATTTTTAATTGTTTTGAATTATGTAAAGCAGTTTGACAATGTCTGCTCCCCAACCATACAGAGATTCATTTAGATCCTGATGGATTGCTTTGAAGGAAAGTATTTACTCAGATTGTCCACATCAGAAAATATAAATCTTGATAATGATCCTGAGAAACAGAGTTCATGAAAGACACATTCCACTCAGGCTGTACCCAGATGCAGAACTAGTATGTTTTCCAAGTTTTTTCTTGGTAAATTGTCATTTATCCAGGTCGTGGTAATTCAAATAGTTTAAAGATAAGGCAAGCTTTGAGGTTTGGGCCTTTTATTTCTGCTCTTCTTTTACCCACATAATCTTATAGCAAATAAATGTATGTATGCTTAATGTACTGTAAAACAGCTCTGGAGAGCAGTGCCATAAAATGTACAACATCCTCGTTCATAAAAGAAACCTCCGTTTATAAGCAGACCAAAAGGTTAGATTAAACTTGAGGAATAAAAAGGTGTTGCATAATATCTGCTATAGCTGTCTGTCCTTGGGCAGATTGACAGAGGCAAGGCTTCTATACACGGGCGCCGTGGGAGTAACGAGTCTTGCCCAAGAGAAGAAGGACAAAAAGGGAAAGTGTTGGAATTCAAACCGGCAACCCTCTGGTGACAGAGCAAACTCCAGCACCATACACCACTGTCGGCCTTTTCAGCTACAATAACACCTTCCAATATTTTTTTTCCCTTACCTGTGTAAGGTACAAATTGGCCTTATACTGGTACTCTCAGGTAAGTACGATTATTTTAAACATGGGTATTTGCATAAACTGCTACCAGAGAGCTGAAAGCTCACATGCATATTTGAGCGTAAAGGTTTTAACCTGGCTATGCTTCTTTTCTTAATATCCTAAGGTACAAACTGTTTTTAAAAGTGTCATTCAACATACATTAGACCATAAAACCAGGGTTCAAAAGTATTTGACAGTTTATTGACAAAATATGGATTTTAAGAAAAGTTGCTCACTCTTTGCTTTACCAGTAAGAAAATGATGAACTGGATAAAGTTAAGAAGAAAGACATCTGTGTCCCACAATTCACACTGTGTTCCAGGAATATAAACAGGCAATTTAGTAGAGGGAGCTATGTGTATCTGCAGCAACGCATGGTTCAGGGAAAGACCATTTCCAGGAAGAAAGGGCTCTTTATTGTTTTTAAGCAGAATTTTTGACTACCCTGTTAATCCTGTATAGAAAAAGTTATTAATGAGAACTATCTAGAAAAAAAATCTGCAATTAAAGAGATACAGCATAAACTGCACCTCAGGCGACGCTGAAGTATAACATACTGTATAGTGCCTAGCAAAAGCATTCCCAACCCTGAGAAGATTTTGCCACATTACAGCACAAGTCAGTAGGGAGTATAGAGATTTTTCAGAAGTTATGAAGCCTGGAAACAGAGGGGAGCAATTTTTTTCAGTGTAGGTATGGAATCTTAACCCACAATAATTAGAGGTAGCTTAGATCACTAGCTGTTTTTCCATTAAAAATCAAGTTGTGCAAATTGTAACTGCAAACTAATTTTGCTAAATGGAAATGCTGCAATTTAAAAAAAAGTTTGTTTTTGGATAAAGTTGATAGATTGGACCTTACTGCCTTGTAAAACGAGAGCAAAGAAGTAGTTGAAGGATGATAGTTCCCAATTGAATTGTGGCTGAAATATGAATATATCTCTTGTTTTTGCATCTGCCACTTACATGTTTTTTCAGACTTATTGCATGATTAATCATATTCATGTGGAATTTTAATCATATGTTTTTATTTAATGGAAATTCCACAATATCAGAACTTATTATTACATATTTTTGGAATAAGAGAAATATCAACATAGTTTTACACACATTTGTTATGAAAACACAACTACTGATTCAAGAAGACAATGTTTATTTTGGTCATAAGAGACTTGAGTCTGAATTGGGGTGAAAATACCGTAGACTTGACATGGACTTTGCCTTTAAGGACTTGAAACTTGACTTGGATAAGGGAAAACTCAAATATATCTCTGATATGCTCAACTTTCCTAGGATACTGATTTAGATCCGTAATTAAAAAGTTGTTTGGGTCGTTTCCTGCCTCATAGTTTTAAATTAGAGTTCTTTACTGAAGACCACAGTTAACTTTTCCTCTGAATATGATTCATACATTTTAGCTGCAGAGGCATTGCAGCGGAAAATAAAAAGAAAATAATATCTGAAATAAAATGCTCAAGGAAACAGTCAGTATAATGTGACTTGATCAGCAACAGCACTTGTTTATTTGCAGCTTCAGGTGAAAAAGAGGTAGGAAAAATTGGACAACCATGAAACCCACAAGCAATTCAAGCATGTGAGGAGAAGAGATTTGTACTTTAGTTAGAAACTTACAAGGTGGGTTTCCCAGAACCATTCTGTCATCTCTGAAAAAGCAATGTAATGGGCTAATGAAAGTATTCAGGACTGTTCTTCATATGCTAGTTTTAATTTTAAAGTGGAAGTTTGTGGTTTTGTACAGACTTATAACTAACAAAAGATACAATAAATTAAATGCCACACATGGAAATACAAAATATAAATTTGCATTTTTTTAATACTTTCAATATTTTCTAAAAGGATGTAGAGGGAAAACAAAATATGCTTTTTGAAATGTTTAACAAATAGAAATCTGTCTAATGTCTACATGCATGTAGAGATAAGGGTCACAAAGCATTTTACAATTAGGCCTAAAGGTTAAATTTTTTGTCATATAGGCTAACTAAGCCAAATTCTGTCATGTTTGCTGTTCAGCAAACCCCAAACACATTTTTTTTCTATTTTACTTTTAAGAACAGCTTTTACATTTCCCTATTTACTAAATATTCCACTTAAATGTGGGGATCTCTGCAGTTGAAAAGGGTATTTTTCCCTACTTGCATGATTGATGCTTTCCTTCCCCTGCCTATCGTTTAGGTGGAAGCCAATGTTAAGGTAGGTTTTTGCAATTGAGACAAATTTCTATGATACATTTGTTGAATGATACAACATGTCATTCAGTTTGTTATTCCCTGACCTATTTTCTTTTTAAAACTTTATCCTTGACCTGTCTGGTGATAAAGACATTAGGTGATAAAGACAATACAAAGACAAATTTCAAATGTTGACAGGGTATATTTGAATTCGTCTTAAGAAATTTGAAAAATAGTTTAAATACATGAAAGCAAAATCTAAAAAAAAAGTTGGACTACATAGTATGTCTATCTTTTATTGATTTCTTTTTTCATACCACTGACTATAAACCCACTTGAACAAAAACAGATTCATTATAAGTCCAAATACAGTTCTAAATACAGTTGAAGTGTCAGTAATAACTGACTCTGATCTACTAAAGGTTTGCATGTGAAAACATGTGCAAACTTAATAGTGTGTGGAAAGCTGTTCTATTATTTAGGTATAGATCATGTTTGGTTTTTAAGATGAGTAGAACAGCAGGTAGAAGTTATTTAGTTTGTTTTCCTTTGTCCATATCCAAAACATGCTGATCATCAGAATGTGAAAAATACCAGGAGCGGGATATCCAACCATATTGATCAAATCTGAAAGAGATTGCAGATGTATTTTTTCATGTGTATATATAACATGAAAAAAATTAAAGTGATAAACCACCACACTGAAATGTCTAGGGACATTTTGGCAAAAAGGGGTGCATGGGTGCAATGAAAGATGACAAAAGAAAAAATATTCTCTGCCAAGTCACCATTTTGGAGCACCTAAATTAATTAAAGGTTGACTAGAAACCAATCACCATGAGAGAGTCCATGCATTATCTCCAATGGAAAAACACCTTGCATCTCTGCCTTATTCTTGTCTGGATCCATCACTCCAGTAAACCATCATATTAAGCTGCAACTACGATGATAGTGTTCTGGTGTGCTCTCTAGTGGTACCAGATTCTTTTTAGAGGTTGGAGGGCATTGGAGTCTTCTTGCACAAGTACTTGAGGAAAGTAGCTTGCAAATGTCTAGGATCTGAAAACTGAAATAATAGTTTTTGTAGCAAATAGAATCACTTAGGAATATGAAGGTCATATCAATCCATAGATGAGAGGAAATCCCTGTGTTAATCAGTATTAAAATATGTTATTATAAACCATTATGAAATAAATAGGTTTTCTCTGTATTGCCGCTGTTCACTCAGTTGTGGTTCTGAAACCCACAATTTGCAGCTGCTACATTCTATTGTCTTTCTTGATACTGCAGTTATACTGCATATTGTTTAGAGAAACTAGGATAAAAGTTTTTTTCCATCTGTTTTATCATTTTGCATCTGCTTAACAGTTTTGTTGCTATTGTTTTTGGAGAATGTCTGCTAGCAAACCAATCAACTTTCACTTAATAAGTTAAACAGTAATTTTTTTTTTCCGTGCTCTCAAAACGCCTCTCAACACGGAGGCTTGAGCTACAATTTAGTTTAACTTGAGCCTTCTCTGAAAGTGAAACCCTTCTCCCAGGAAAGAGCTTATGGTGCATTTATATGACAAAAGGGTTTAATGAGTTGTGAAAGAGGGTTGGGGGGGACTGGAGCTAAACGAGAATTCTTGTCTCACTGGGCTATCTAGTGTTGGTCAAAGAAATGTCTTACATATTTTCCATTTAACGATCATATCTATCAACTGTGGGTAATGCATTGTGAATTGAAGTTGTCTCCAGGACACACAGATGGAATCCACTCTGCTCTCCCAAACTCTCTAGCATATACAAAATTATTTTCTTATTTAGGCAGTACACACCACTATTGCCCTGTTATCAATTTTGATAGTATTTTTGAACTAATTTGATTTGAATCTTAGTAGATCTCCTATAACCACTAATTAAAATGTTTGCTCAAGCAATTTACCATTCCTTATTAGGTAGATTAGGCCATAAAAGTCCAATAAATGGCATCTACTATAGCTCTGCTTCCTTTTCAGTGCTCTCCTATTCCCACCCCTACTGGACTTTCTCTGTACTTTGTCATGTATTTGTAAACATAAGTTACAATCCAATGAACCAAAACCAATAACTAGGCACAGGCGGTAAAAAATTACAATAAAATAGGGCTTAAAAACCTGTAATGAATCTACATTATTTATAACATAACTTTCGCTCTCCTAAATGAGGGCAAATACACTGCTCAAAAGAATTAAAGGAACACTTTGAAAACCCATCAGATATCAATGGGGAAAAAAATCATGCCGTTTATTGATTCTGATATGGACTGGGTGGTGTGTTAGGAACAAAAAGAGGCCACATCATTTGATGGAAATGTAAATTATCAACCTACAGAAGCTGAATTCAAGGACACCCTAAAAATCACAGTGAAAAAATGATGCGGCAGGATAGTCCATTATGCTGAAATTTCATTGCAGCAACTTAAAATGGTATTCAGTAATTTGTATGGTCCCTACGTGGGTGTATCCATGCCTGACAACGTTGAGGCATACTTCTAATGAGACAACGAATGGTGTCCAGGTGTATCTCCTCACAGATCTGGACCAGGGCATCACTGAGCTCCTGGATAGTCGGATGGATCGAAATGTAATGTCCCAGAGGTGTTCTATTGGATTTAGGTCAGATGAGCGTGGGGGCCAATCAATGGTATCAATTCCTTCATCC